>PVJS01028617.1:0-25379 GCA_004027185.1 Glis glis | reverse complement strand
AAAGTACTGGGATTACAAGCGTGCGCCACCACGCCTGGCCTATACTTTATTTTGAAACCGGGTCTCACGAAGTTGCGGAAGCCTCACTAAGTAGAGAGAGAGAGAGACAGGGAGAGACAGAGAGAGAGAGCTGAGGCTGGCTGCGAACCCGGATCCTCTGGTCTCTGCCTCCCAAAGTACTGGGATTACAAGCATGCGCCACCACACCCGGCTGACATCTCTAATTTTATATTACATAGAGTGACTAAAATATTCCTAATCAATTATAGAAACAATGTCTGAAAAAATGACATTATGAATTGAATTTAAGTTCAACACAGCCTTTAAAATATATGTGGAGAGGTAGCAAATGTTATATTATTTAAATTGCCCTTAATTATACATTTGTATGATTAGGATTCTTATTTTGTTTTTCCTGTAAAACTAAGAAAGTTCAAAAAGATTTTTTCTTTGGCTTGGGTGTGTGTACTTGGTAGTCTTTAGGAATAGTTGCATCTGCAGAGCATAAATGTGTCTTAATTACAGGTTTTTTAAGGGTGAACATCTGTGCCCTTTTCTGCAACTATATAGATACTTGAATGATTATTTGAGAAGGCTGTGTAGTTAAATTTGTACACTGTACTTGCTAATTCACTTTATTTAGTATAAATGAGGAATATTTAAAGGTTTTCCTGTATCACTTTAACATACCATTTTATGCTTACATAATTTTGTTTTCTATAATTATATTACAACATAAAATTAGAATCAGATTAGTTTTTCTTTTTTAATTTAATTTTGAGTTGATAAGAAGAAAATGTAAGGTGATCTCCATTTTTCTTCTCTTTACTTTTTTTTTAATCTTGAGCACAAAGTTCCTCACATTCTTGCACTCTTGATAATCTCTTTGATTTTAAAAATAACATGCTGCCTAGGAACATATAATGACAGTTATGTTTTGAAAAAGAAAGTTATTTTATGTCATGTTCCTTACTATATAAATAATTCTAAAATGAATCAAATAATAGAATAAGCCCTTTTTATATAAGATATAAACTTAAACACTTAAACATAACTAAACTTAAAAATAACAGTGATTCTTTCTGAATTAGAACATGAGTATGGAATATGGTAGGAATAGGCTGGGAATGAACCAGAAAGGAATGCCTTTGATTAAGAGACTGATACTGGAAATTGTTGACAGAATGGTCTAAAAATGGTCTAATCCATTGGAGATGACATTTTATCTGTCAAAAAGCTTGGAAATGAACTTTCTCCAGAGAGTAGTGGAAGTACATTCTCTGGGAAGAATTTCTGTCACATACTGGGTTAGAATTATTCCAGTGAAAAGTGTAGTAAAGAGCATGGTGGAAAGTCTTTCTAAGTAGCTGGCAGAGGACATCCACTGTTATAGAGAAGGCCTAAGGGGCCGGGGGTATAGCTCAGTGGCCAAGCATATGCCTTAGTGTCCAAGAGGGGCCCAGAATTCCCCAGCACCACAAAGAGGCCTTAGCATTCCCCTCAGATGCTCCAAGCCTTATCAGGTTTATTTCTGGCCCAAGGCACTTGGCCTCCCATTTCTTAAAGCATTTATATTTGAAAACTTGCAACTGGAAATTCTTTCTCTGGTTCTTAGAGATGTAAATCTTCCATCATCAAGTGTGTTTTTTGCTCAGGGACCTAGAAGCCACCTATCCCTTTGAAATTTAGTCATCAAGAAGAATAGGGCCCCTGTCTTCCAGTCTCTGTGGGAGAGTAGGAGCCTAACTTCCATAAATAACAATTAGCAAACACAGATGGCCTAATTACACAGATTAACCTCCCCTAAGGTTCCCCAGTACTTGTCCTTTAGTTTACTCCCTTCAGCTTCAGTAGCACAAGTTTAACTTTCTCCCTTATTGCAGTAGTCTTGAAACAAGCCTTCCTTGCTATTTTTGACTAGCGTCTGTTGTAATTTCTACAACTGTCACGATTTCTTTGAATTTAAGAATTAGAAACATGTTATTCAAACTATGCCTTTTGAACTTCTTGTCATGGGTAAATTCACAAGATCATATTCTTCAGTACATATTAGGAAGTTACAGCAGTGATCATGACACAGAAGTAGCTGAATAAAGCTTAACAAATACTCTCTTTTGATTCTAAGGCCATCATCCTTGATGGCATAGATGCTCTTTTTTTTTTTCCATACTGGGGATTGAACCCAGGGGCATTTTACCTCCGAGGTACACCCCCGGCCCTATTTTTTATACTTTATTTTGAAACCAGGTCTCACGAAGTTGCTGAGGCTGGCCGCGAACCTGTATCCTCTGGTCTCCGCCTCCCAAGTACTGGGATTACAAGCGTGTGCCACCACGCCCGGCTTATAGATATTCTTTTAACACTAATGTCAATTCAAAAATAGCACAAAGGTGGTAAAATTTTCTCTATATTTGAGAGACTCTTTAATGAATCATATTTTTCCAAATCCTTTTCAAGTCATTAATTAAAAAAATTGTCCAAAAATAAAGGCAATCAAGAGGAAGAAAGTGTAAGAAATAGTTAAGATATTTTTCAGTTAGCTTCCCTTTATTACATCATGGTGAGACTGTGTTGAATATATGGAGTTCACACAATCTTATTATTCAAACATAGATACAGTTTAGTAGAATATGTACTTGACATTCTATATTTTGCCTCTATAGGGAAAAATCTGTCTTTTTATTTTAAAAGAGAGATTTATGTGTTCAGATATTTTGTAATGTTTTTAGGGCAACATTCAAGTATGCTTAAAATAATGTATCCCTTTGAACTTACTAATGAAACACATTGCTAACCACCAAATGAAATACCACTTCTGAATAAGAAATATCCTATTGCTATTTACTTGTAATTTTTCATCAAAAATATCTTCCAGAAGCTAAAGTTTGGGGTTTGTTTCCTCTCTTCGATGTGCAGAGAAGTTATAAGTAGTTTGCCTAAAAGATTTGTGGACTCCAAACTAAAATACAAGCCCTACTTTAACACAGCCCTTTCTTTCAGTTTAGCAAATATAAAGCTATCACCACCTTTTAAGAATCATAAAGAACTCTGTCCCACTTCACAATACATATATTAATTGACTTGTTGATTTATTCCCCCCCAAGTATATGTATTGATTGCTAATTGTGTAGAAAGTGTCTCGGTTATATAAAAAGACAAAAACACATGCAAAATCTGCCTTCAAGTTGGAGTTTGGAAACTAAATATTGTATGAAATTCAAAATCCATAAATAACTATTGTACAAGAGAAAAAGTGATAAATGCCATGCAATAAAAAATCAATGAAATGCTATTGGGATCCTGGTTTTGAGGAGGTTGAGTAAAGTTTGAATGAAACATGAAATCAGGGATGATTTCAGAATTTCAGTTGGGGCCTGAAGGACATGAAGGACTTGGATGAGAGAGAAAGTATGTTTAAAAACATTCCAGATGGCAAACACCATATATAAAGAGGCAGGAATATCAGAAAGTAGAAAGGGAAGGAACTATGTTGGTAACTAATTCAATCTGGCTAGAACTCAGGTTTGGTAAGGGAAAACAGTGGAAGCTAGTTTGGTAAAATGCTTAAAATAATAACAAAGTTTGATCATCAAACTAAGCAGCTTTGATTTATATAGTATCCAACAAATGGGGATGCATTTTAATATCAAGCAGAGGAATAATAGCATCGGAGTTATACTATAAAAAGATTATCTGGCAGGCATGTAAAAACATATTGGAAGGAGGGAATATTCATTGGCAAGACAAGCTCACGAGGACATAATTATAACAATCTGGGTACAAAGTAATCCCGTCTGTGAGCACAATAGCATCAGGACATGTTGAAGATGTAGAATATGTAAAACATGGCTACCAATTTGATGTTAACCATAAGGCAGATGAACAATATTAGATGGTTCTAATTTAGCCTGATACCTAGATGTATTTCTATGTATCAGAATGGCTGGAATAACTGGTATGGCAAATAGTAAGACTGTTCTAAAAAAAAAACAAATAAATAATATTAGATTTGAAACACCATCTAGCAATACCACTCCTGAGTACATATCCAAAAGAATTGAATACAGAATTTCGCATGATCATAATAACGTTATTTGCAATAGAAAAAAGGTGGAAACAACTCCCAAATGTCTAGCCTTGGCTGATTGGATAAACAAAATATGTTCTATATTGTGATGAAATGTCCATTTTTGTCTATACATAAGAAAGAAATTCTAACATATGGACACAACATGATCAAACCTCCCTGAGAACTTCAGGTTAAGCAACATAAGCCAATCACAGAAAGACTAATACTGTATGAATTCACTTATATGAAATATTTGTCAAGAGTAGTCACTCTGGCTAATGGGAGGGATAAATGGAGAACTGCTGTTTAATGGCTATAGCATTTCAGACTTTTTGGGGGGAGTACTGGGAATTTAACCCAGAGGCATTCTACCTCCAAGCTATACCCCCAACCCTTTTTATTTTTTATTATGAAACAGGGTCTGCTAGGTTGCTAAAAGTCTCACTACATTGCAGAGGCTGCCCTGGAACCTGCGATCCTCCTATCTCAGATTCCCAATTACTGGGATTCCAGGTGTGTGTCACCATGCCCAGCTGAGTTTCAACTTTACAAAATGAAAGCATTCTGGAGATTGGTTGTGTAAATTTTATGATATATGTATTTTATCACAAATATTGCTTTAATAAGGAAAAAGAAAAGGAAAGGAAAAGAAGCACAAAGATACAGATGTGTATGTAATCAGAATCACTTCTTCAACATGGCATATAAGTGGACAGGGAATATCAAAAAGAAATGACTTTAAAAATTATTGGTAGCCATTCAACATAAGCAAGTAAAAAAACTTATTGTATGTAAGGGTAGGTGGTAGTATTTCACAGATGGATGAAATTAATTTTGCATCCTGTGTGGGTACCAGCCCAGAGTAATAGGAGGCCTTGCTTTCAGGTTTTGCTTCTGATGCTCTCCATAAGATCTTAGAAAACTTAATGATTCAATTAAAACAAACAATTCATAAATAATACTACCTGATTATCTCAAGAGGTTATTAAAAGCTTCAAATAATATATTTATTAATGCTTTGTGTACACGAAAGGCAAATGTTTTTATCATCTGCTGACCTCCTTGATGAGTTTTGTGTAAACAATGGTAACAATTTCTCAGCTAATTGTTGTAGAACAGATTGCCAGACACTATCAAAGTCAGGCAGAGGCCATTATTAGCTACCAACATCGTACAGGCCATTATGATCAAGGCTGAGAACAAACTAGATAATTCAGACTTAAAAGTTTGGACTCAAATACAAAGTCCCTGTATTTGCATTAATATAATTTTCTTTAAGTAACTCAACATTTATTTCCTCTTTGTTATATATTATTAGTAAGTGTTGATCCTTTATGCAAATCCCCTGTCTAGCATTAGAGAGGATGGAATACAGAGAGAACAAGGGACTTAGGTGAATTTGACAGAATATTAAAAAAAACATAGAGAAAAAAGGAGAAACTAAATGTGATAGAATAATACTAGTTTTCGAAATTTGATTAGGGAATTCTTGCTCGTGTAGATCAGAGCGGACAGAAAGCTGGGAAGACAAGGAGCGGCAGTTTCTGTCGCTGAGCTCGGCACTTTACACATGTTATTTTACTCAATTTTCAAAACAATTTGAGAAGATAGACTTTTATTCTTATTTTTCAGATGAGGACCCTGTAAGTAATTTGTCCCAAATCACATGAGTAGTAAACGGAAGATGGGTTTCCAGTCAATTCTCTCTAGCTCCAGTGCCCAGGCACTTTCCATAATACCCTTTGATCAAACTTCTGCCTCTCAAAATGCACCCAGGTGGATTATCAAAGAGATCAGTTCTCAGTGGCATTCCATCTTCTAAAGCTGAACTGTCTCTTAACTGGATGGCGTATATCTGTAAAACAGAGTATATTGTATTGCTGAGCAACAAAATGTATCCCGTTGATGAGGACAAACTGGTCAGAGTAGATTAGAGGTAAAAGAATGCCCAGTGAGTTGGGTGTTGGAAAACTGAGACAGGAGGATCACAGGACAGCCTCAGCAACATAGTGAGACTCAAGTACCTAGCCACACCCTGTTTCGAAATGAAAACTAAAGGGCTGGGGGTGTAGCTCAGAGGTAGAATGTCCCTGTGTTCAATCCCTAGCACCACACACACACACACACACACACACACACACACACACACACACACAAAGAAATGTCCAGTGAATACCAAAGCTAATGTTTTCATTGAGGACAATTAGATTCAGAAATGAAAGCATTTGTTCAAAGGCACTCAACTAGTTGATTCTTTTCCCATACAGTATGCTGCCACTTTACAAAGTATTTACAATGTTAGATAAACATATTTAAGTTGCTAAATATTACTCATGAAAGATTCTTAACAGGATCTAATCATGATTAATTCTATTCAAAATATCCAACTTGTTACTAAAAGATAAGAGAAATTTCATTGCTAATGGTATAGTTCCTTAAGGTTGTCAGTATTTTACAGATGGATTTTAGGCTACTTTTTGTTGTAATTCTATATTATTATTCAGGTTCAGAATGATAGGATATTCTTAAGCCTGTCACCAAATTTTATGGAAGTAACCTATTAACTCTATTGGTAAAGCTCAGATCCGACCAGCAGCCCTGGCATATTTAGTTCCCATCCTTCTAGTGGATCAGATTGTCCTGGTATCATTGTTTCCTTGTATTTTCTTGCTCTTTTTACTATTCCCTAAAACCAGAATGTTGCTTTATTTTGATCAACATAACAAGAAAAAAAAGGGCAGTATAATGGTCTTTCCATTCTCTTTTACATTCCTTTAATATGATAATTTAAAAAGAAACATCAGGATAAGTATTAGAAGTGTAAATATTTGGTGACTACGACTTCCAGGGTTTAAGTTCACCCTGCAATAGTTTCTCACTGACACTAGAAGGTGAACACAGTCATGCTACAGAAAACTCATTAAATTGCACCCCAAATTAAGAAAGTGATGGTAACAAAAGCAGAATAGTTTATAACAATGGAGTGACATATTATTTAAGATGAAATATTATTTAAATAAATGTAGTATTTTAGAATTTATAATCACTATCTTTTTTTTTTTTTTGTGGTACCGGGGATTGAACGCAGGGACTTTCTACCTCTGCGCTATACCCCCGGCCCTATTTTTTATACTTTATTTTGAAACCAGTCTCACGGAGTTGCGGAGGGCCTCACTAAGTAGAGAGAGAGAGACAGGGAGAGAGAGAGATAGAGACAGCTGAGGCTGGCCGCGAACCCAGATCCTCCGGTCTCCGCCTCCCAAAGTACTGGGATTACAAGCGTGCGCCACCACGCCCGGCTAATCACTATCTTTGAACAGGAACATATTCCTGCTCAACTAGTCCATTTTCCCTTAGTATAAATTGAGTCTCCATTAAGGTCAATGTGCTGCATGAGATACTTAAAAAAAATCCTGCTTTAGTTCTCCTCTGTGAGTACAGTATAGCTAATGAGTAACAGATGTTCAACTTACAAACAAAAAACAAACACAAATAAATGCATCTTGTCCTCATAACTGACTTCCTATGAAGTTAGACAATTCAGTCCTCTAAAAATTAGACCCATTCATGCACAAATGCAGAAAAAAATCTCCACGCATGCCTCAAACTTTACCATTTTCAAAAATAGAAATTAAATAAGGTTGAGTCACAAAACCTAGCACATGAATCTGTATCTTAGGGTAGAATCACTCATCACCCCTGCCTTGATCACCAAATGAAGTGAGGGTTTCTACTATAGTCTAAAGCCTAAAGACTGAAGCCTTTCATGTTTTAAATGCTGAAGTAAGTTAAGGATTCTCCAGTTCACTAGCTCCTCACCTCTCATCAATTGGGCCACCTGCTTAACAAGAGTTACATTTGATTGTTCTCATATTCTACAATAAAACTGTAATTTTTCTTTAAAAATAATAATATAATTTAACTAACATTTTATTGCAATTTTTCTTATAATTGCATAATTTAATTAAATTTTTAATGCATCATTAACATTGATGTATAAAATAGAAAGGTTGGTTTTTTTCCATGAAAACTACAGTGATTTTTCTTCAAAGGCAAAATTATCTGAATGTAAGTTACCTGAAAGAAACCAAAAACCTAAAGTATTTTTGAATTATGTGTGGGTAAATACATAGCTGAGAGTAAATGTAACAAAAATCCATGAGAATTCTTTATGGAAACTTCTTTCCCTACATGTATCTTTAAATTTTTTATCCCACTTAAAAGATGACAAAAATCAAACAGTTATAGTATCATTAGGAAAGAAAAAAACAACTTCATGAAGGAGACCACTACCAAAAGATGGCCCTTACATTATTTAAAAATAACTGGTAAATAGTTATAAATTTACATGTATTAAATTAGAATGATTTCACTGTTCCTATCTTAATCAACATTTAAATCACCAACCATCTATCTTGGCCAACAACACCAGGTATGAGGCCTCTGCTATCCCTAATAGTAGCAGAATAATGGAAAACAGCTATGTCGACAATACCACTAGAAGCCAACTCATCCAAAATGACCTACATGGGAGGTGGTAGGTACAGAGATGATACTGTGTTTTGCTTTGCTCATATTTTCATTTATAAGTGGTCACTGTGACTGGGGAGAAACTATAATCAAGTCTGAAGAGTTGGTTTTCCATGCATGTGGACGGAAGTGGGACAATAAGTCATGGCACATTTGGTGGGCACACACTCATTACAGATATTGAGCAAAAGTCATGCTTTAGTCCATTGGTTGTCAAATCTTAGAAGGCTCTGTATTACCTACAGGACTCAATGAAACCCAGGCCTCTGGGCCTCACCCCTGAGTTTCTGACTCAGATTTGGGAAAGGGATCAAGGGGTGGCATTTCTTTATCTCTCTGTATGCTTTTATTAGTGCAATGCAATTATACATAACAGTGGGGTTCAAAGTCATACAAACACACATGCACACAGGACTTGGTATGTTTCACTTCAGGACACCCTGCTACCCACCTCTCCCCATACACAATAGTGAGATTGGTAGTGATAGCTTCATACATGGGCCTAGCATGATCTGAACAGCTTCTTTCATCAGTTCTTTTTCCTCTTCCCGCCTCCCTCCCCCTATCTCCTTCCACTATTCTACTGGTCCTCTAACAAGTTCCCAGGACATACTGCCTCTGCTGGTTCAGGGACCACATGTTAAAACCTCTGCTTCAAGTTATGAAAAAAATCAAGATAATTTTACTCAAGAAATATTTTCAATCTGAAATAATATCATATATGCTGAACTCACATGAAAAGGCAAAGTGCATGCACAATTCTGTATATAAGTTAACGAATTGGTTGTCAACTGATGCATGCCAGAGTCAGATATGAAAGGATTTAGAAGGAATTAGCCAGAAAATCTTTTCCTTCCCAACAATAAAGCAGGGTGATGGAGCACTTGTGGAAACAAACAAATGTGACAGCTTGTGCTACGAAATATTTGGAAAGCAGACTCATAAAATTACATCTGTCTCTTCTCTTGAAATTTGACTATTCAATTTAGAGAAAACTGATAAAATTCTTGTTATCTACTTTCTCATATCTATATGTCAATCATTCTTTCATCTTAACTTTTTTTTTTGCCTGGATATTCTCTTTTCTCCTCCGGATGTTTCTTTCACTCTATTTTTAGCCATGGTCACTATCACAAATGAGATTTTTAAAAGTCAATATTTCAGTAATAGCTGCCATTCTGTCATAAGCAGATCCTAAGGTACAATTCTGTTCATTATTATAATTGATTAAAATCTATTTAGGAAACATTTTTTAAGATATTTAAATTGTGGAAAGAAAGAAAAATTCATTCAAAGAGAAACTCTAGGTTACAGTTTCTATTCCTCTTTGAAGGATTGATTATAGAAATAACTTTGCCAAAAAGCCCCGAGGATGAAGAGATGTGCAAACTGTGTGCTCAAATGAAAATAGATCTAATCACATGAACTGTGCTGGAATTATTTTCATTCAACATTTCAAAGATGTAATAATATTTTATACCATCTTGCCTGAGCCCTGGTTTTTTGTGAGAAGTAATCCATCCTGAGTTCATTTTACAGTTGTTAGCTCCTTAACTGGAGATGGGTAAGTGCTTGCAGCATCCAGAGATATGCTGTCTGTAAAATAGTACGCTTGAGATTGGGACAATGAGTAATTTTTGTGTGTGTGTGTGTGTGTGTGTGTGTGTGTGTTTAACTGTGAATGTTCAAACTGACTCCATCAGAAAATGCCATTGAAAGGAGTGCATTTTTTTCAAAGTTAAATTGCAAATCTGAAAACAACATAAGGCTCTCCTTTTAGGGGCTGCCTTGAAGCACTATGATGCTAGAATGATTTTAGAATGTCTCCCACTACACGTGAGACCTCTTGAGGTTAGAAGACACTATTCCATATGCTTTGTCTTATTTATTTAAAGATCTGGGATGAATGTTAGCTTAGTAGCTCTTTGGACTTGCTATACCTATGTATTCATTAGCCAGTTGAGTGTTGATATGTAAAAGGATCAGGCCTGGATTTCTTGTCTCATTCATCACTAAGGGTAATCTGTAAGCTCAAGATTTTTAGAAATCTAGCAAATAAGGAAAATAGCAAAGGTCATTCAGTTGTGTGACCCTGCAGTTTGCTGCTGAATGAGGAAGATGACAGAAGTTCATGAGGCGAGTCACCTTCAAGCTGTCAATATATGGCCTTTATCTCTCAAGGGAAACCATGCAGAAGCAGACACTTAGAATTTTCCACTGTATAGGCAATCCCTACTGAATTGTTTAGCAGGAAGTCTCCCCCACAATCTGTACAACAGATGTGACTACCTCACTTAACACCAGCAGATGAAGAAAATAAGGGCAGAAGAGTCATATGTTAATATAAAGATGCACAGAGAAACTGCTGCCTGAGCATAGATAATACACCTCTCTCTGACCATCTGTCCCACCATGTGTGCTGCACATCACAGGAGGATGTGAGAAGGGGTGGACAGCTGAATGCAGCTTGCAAAGAAGTTATTCAAAAGTAGAGATATAATGCTTTGAAACAGCAGTGTGACACCAGAGGGTAAGAGTTTTTATTAATATTATGAGGAATATATTACTAATGTGAGTTGAAGACTAAAGGCCCTAGGAATCATATACTGTAAAAAAAAATACCAATCAGTGTCACATGATTGCTCACCTTTCCTCACTGTATTCTGATGTTCTTCCTTGAGCGTTAGGGAAAGATGTACAACTAAGCTGACACGCAAGAACTGCACGTGGCAGTTTTTGTGTACACCACCCATTATGCATACATGCATGGAACAAAGTTTGAGAGATGCTTTCCCAGGACATCATAGAACAAGCAAATGCTTGCACCGTTCTGAGTCAAAAAAGATATGGAGCTGGGTTACCCTGGCACTCATGTTGAAATCAGGTCAGAACTCAGCATAATATTTTATTATATTTTAGGTGTCATATTAACTAACACTTATTTTCGAGCTTAAAATTTAGAAGGTGTGAAAAATTCTGTTCCTGGCACACATCATTTGATAATTAAATCTTTGTGAAATGATGAGAAGGATAGAATTTATGTCATGGATACACAGGGAGGCAGTACAGAAGGGTAGGGTTGGGTGATGATGTCACCGGGAAGTGCTGCCACACGGGCCTGGTGGAACTGAGATATTTCTGGGGAGAGGACTGGATACAGGTACAGGGCACAATCTGCATTCCTAACATATGGTTGAGATCAGGGATTAATGTGTAGCATATAGAAAAATCACACAGTTTCTTTCAAAACAAACTGGTTCTTTGGTCATGAACAATTTGACAGCAGGCATATAGGTTTCAATCCTAAGGAATATATTGTGTTTCATAAATGAATAGACACGAGTACTTTTTAATACTAGGATAAGTACTTTCTAATACTGGGATAATAAGACAAGATACAACTAAATAAAATTGTGGTTTTGTGTTTGAAATGTCAAAAAACAAACTTTAAAATTCATCCCTATGGCATCTGAAGATATTGCATATTCTTTTCCTATCTCACGGATTTCAATAAGCTACACAGAAACAACTGTAAACAGGTTAGGAACCTGAGAAGTTATAAGGAAAAAGCAATACAAACCTCCATAGTATACTGACATTGTAATAAGTAGAGTAGATGACATGGATCAGGGGGGATAGAAAATGGATTTCACCTGTTTAAAAAAAGAAACTCAAGCTGGGCGTGGTGGCACACGCTTGTAATCCCAGTACTTTGGGAGGCGGAGACTGGAGGATCCAGGTTCGTGGCCAGCCTCAGCTCTCTGTCTCTCTCTCTCTCTCTCCATCTCTCTCTCTCTCTCTCTCTCTCTCTCTCTCTACCTAGTGAGGCCCTCCGCAACTTCGTGAGACCCAGTTTCAAAATAAAGTATAAAAAAATAAGGCTGGGGGTGTAGCACGGAGGTAGAACGCCCCTGGGTTCAATCCCCCGTATTGCAAAAAAAAATTTAAAAAAATTTTTAAAAAAGTCATATTCCCCCCCACCATGATCTATATGATATGATGTAATCTGTTTTCCTGTGGGACCCAGAAATTTAACTCTGATTCAAGATGAGAAAGAAATATTCATGTTAAACATTGCCAAGAGAAATACAAAGAAATATTATCTCAGTGTCCACAATGCTTGCAAAACTATCTAGTTATCCCTTCTCAACCCTTTTGTTTCTTTGAAGAAGAGTTCTTCAACTTTTAGTTTTAGAAGTAGGGATGAAAATATTTTTCCTTCTGAGAACCATTATCTGGGTGATAGCCCTTCTCATTGGGATAAAGTTCTTATTCCTTAACTCAATCAGGTCTCTAACATTCTACTAAAAGGAGGGAGATTTACATTTTATAATTTATAAAGAACTAGAATTTCTGGGCATAGTAGCAGAGGTCTGTAATCCTCAGACAGGAAGATCTCAGATTTAAGGCCAGCCTCAGAAACTTAGTGAGACCCAGTGTAAAAATAAAATAAATATAAACAGCTGGAATTTTTGCTAGGAAGTAAAATACCCCTGGGTTTAATCCCCAGTACTAAATATATATTATGAGAAAGAATTGAGCATTAGCACTTGAAAGTAAAGAAATATCTTACTAGACAAGTATTTGGTATACTTATTCATTTTGTATCTACATATTTTATTTGATTAAGATGTGTGACAGTTCTCAAGTAAGAAAACTTAGGTAAACAAACCTATCATATGTCTTTGAAGTAGGTTCCATATGGTTTGTTAAAAATAACTCAAAATATTTTTTTCAGTCATCTTAAGATTTATTTTAGGACTGAAATTAAGTAATATTGACTTTTAATGACTTAAAGCAGTTTTCTCTGAAAAACAAAAACAAAACAAAGTAGCAACAACAAAATACATGTCCTAAATCAGAAGTATAGCAAAAAGCTGTTTGGCGGCCATCTTAGAAAAGATAAACATAAAGTTAGTAATTTAAGCAATCAAATGTGAAGTCACAGTAAAGGAGCCAAAATTCTAAGCTTGGTCTGCTTATGTGATTTTAATTATGAGAAAGTCTCTTGATTCTTTCATTTCTCCTTGAAAAGAATTTCAAACTGTACAAATTTCCCTGTAAGCATCTTATCTATTAGTAGTTTTTAAACTCTCACCCAGACTACTTTAGAACTGCAGTAAATTAGACAGGAGTTTTTAAGTTGTCTCTAAATGGCTATAATTAAACCCTCACTATGAGCTTTGCCATCTATTCCAAGGGCAAATTCAATGTAGTAAGAGATGCATAAGAGTGGAATTATTAAAAGGAAAAAAAATAAAAAAGTAGCTGTGATTTGGCACAGATCCTTGTGGAAAGGGTGCAGGTTAGACACTCCAGTAATTTCTTCTGAAAAGAAGTTGTTCTATGAAGATCAAAAAGGGTAGGTGAATAGAGGAAAAATAGTACAACCTTTCTTTTTGCAGCTATGATTAAAAGTGAACTCTTACTCAGAAGATTTATTAATTGTTAAACTTTTCATCTTCTAAATTCACTGGAAAACAAATGTACTTCTTTAAAATGACCCTAATTCAAATCCAGTGTGTACTGATAGGTCAAATTTTCTGAAGTGAATCTAATTAGCAGGAATAGGCCATATAGCCCATGGGTAAAGAAAGATAATGGATGAGACCTAAAAATGGGGATGGTATTAATGTCAAGAATGGCAGAATTGGAGGACACTGAAACAATAGAGATGCTGAGTTGAGTGGAGGGGAAAAGTGTCCTATTTGAGATAAGTAGAGAATTATCAATTACTATTTTCCTAGATACTAAATTAATAAAATAGAAGCAAACATCTAGAACATTCCTGTCCTGTCAATTATGAAGATGTTCAAATGATTATTTTTATGAATTTACTCATTTGACTATTTAGTAAGTTACTTTTCTTTCAGAACAAGATTATTTTTAGAGATAAACAGTTACCAGTGAGCTGCAGTTTAAGAGTGTGGATTTCTGATTTTTCTGTAAATAATAGATAGTCTTCAACTATGATCAAAGGATAGTAAATTGTGCTTAATTGTTTTGTACAGAGAGGAAAATGAACCCTGCATTTAAAACAGTGCAACAGGATTCAAATTAAACATTATCAGGCAATAATATGCTGATTGAGAAGACATTGCAAAGAGAAAGACAATTATATTGTGAACATTTATTTGATGAGGAAAATGAGATGCGATGCACATAAAATGGCACACGTCTGTGTAAGTGCTTCACCAACATGTAAGTAGAGGGATTTTTTGATTCCTCCTTCACTCATTTTTCATCCTCATCAGGTTAGTTTAAAAGCGCTGTATCCCACTGCCTTTTTTCTAAGAAAATTTGAATCCTTGGTGTTCATTTTTCATTTGAAATGCTCAGAAGCATCATATCTCCTCAGGGGAAGTGCAATGTCATTTTCAAGGATGGCACACATCAAAGTCAACTTGCTAATTGGTTTTAGTTGTTTTCCAAGAACTTTGAATACTACCGAGTTACTCCAGCTGCTCTTCTAGGGGAAGCAAGTCTGGTCATTCGACCTCCAAATATCAGCAAAAATAACAAAAAGACAGAGTCATCATGGTTTTTTAATAATATGATGACAGTGTCATATACACATCTTGTGTGTTTATGAGCTAAAACCAACCTTTTCACTTTCCAGTAATTTCTAATGATCATATTAATTTTCCAAGTTTTTATTTTCCTCATGTGTAATATACTATATTAATATTGACACATATACTATAAAAATTTTCTAAATAAAAATAGCACCAAATTTCTCAGTAAGATAATTTTTTAGCAGCAAGGAGGAATAACATTTCAAAGATGTATGGTTCATATTGATATATGTTACTTGATTATTAATTTATATTAATAGATGATTAGTGACCATCATTAATTATACTTGCCTGATTTTTTCCTCCTTAAATATATTTGTTTCTGAGCTGGATGTTGTGGCTCACACCTATAATGACAGTACTTGGGAGGCTGAGACTGGAGGATTGCAAGTTCAAGGCCAGCTTCTACAACTTAGCAAGACCCTATTTCAAAAGAAAAAAAAATTGCTAGATAGGCCCTCGATTCCATCCTCAGTATCCAAAACACACACACACACACACACACACACACACACACACACACACACCTATATTTGTTTCTGAAGACTTATATTTCATACAAAAAATCTAAATAAAATTGCTGTTTTAAGTAGAAATACCTGTAGTCAAAGTATATGTGGTAATTTTGGCAACATGAAATTTACAGAAATGTTTAACATATAAATGGTTACACAAATAAAGAATATTCCATTTGTATATCTCCAATTATGGACATAATGAAAATTTGCTTTTAGTTTTAATGTATTTACATATTTTATTCATATTTTTGCCTATGAAATACAATTTTACATATTATTAGGGATTGAATAAATCTAATTATGTAAGATAATTTCATTGGCATTTGATTATAGTTCCCAGAAAGTAACTTAGCTATGAGAAACAATGCAATCAAAATGCAGAATATTAAATGTGCTAGCATTTCCAAAAGACATTCAGTCTAAATTTAAATATTGATAATATGTTGAATATTAGTTTTTGTTGTTTTGTTTTTATAAGAAAACTATTTTTAATATATATTTAAGATGTAAAATATAGTTATGACACTTTATATGTACTGAAATTTTACTGTCAAGAAAATTATGTATCTATCATCTCACATAATCTGTCTTTTTTTGCATGTGATATAGAGAATAAAAAATATACTCACTTAGCAAATTTCCAGTGTATAAAACAATATTATAACTATAATTCTCATGTTGTACCTTAGCTCTCTAGACTTATTCATCCTACATAGCTCCAACTTTTATATCCTTTTCCTACATTGATCCATTTCCCCCCCTCCCTGATGCAGCTAATCACCATTTTATTCTCTATGTATTCAATATTTTTTAAAGCTTCCACATCTAAGTGAGATCTGCAGTATTTTTCTTTTCCTGTCTGGCTTATTATGCTTAACACAATGACCTCGAGGTTCATCCATGTTGTAGCAAATGGCAGGATTTCCTTCTTTCTTGAAACCAAATAATAATTCACTTTTATATACTTACTTTGGTCTATCACTTTGTGTGTGTGTGTGTGTGTGTGTGTGTGTGTATGTTACTGGGGAATGGATCCAGAGGTATTCTACCTCTGAGCTATACCCTCAGCCCTTTTTTTTTTTTTTGTGGTACTGGGGATTGAACTCAGGGGCATTCTACCTCTGAGCTACACCTCCAGCCCTACTTTATGTTTTATTTTGAAACAGGGTCTCACTAAGTTGCAGAGGGTCTCACTAAGTTGCTGAGGCTGGCTTAGAACCTGCCATCCTCATGTCTCAGTCTCCCAAGTACTGGGATTACAGGCATGTTTCACCACACCTGGCTTGTTTTGTTTTGTTTTATAACAAGGTCTAGCTAGGTTGCTGAGAGTCTCCCTAAGTTACTGAGGCTGGCCTTGAACCTGGTACCCTCCTGTCTCAGCCTCCCAAATATTGGGATTACAGAACCTGGTACCCTCCTGTCTCAGCCTCCCAAGTATTGGGATTACAGAAGTTTGCCACCATATCTGGCTTCTATTTTGGTTTCAAGTTAAGTATCCTGTTTTATATATTCACAAAACCAATGTGAATTATATACATATATTGATAGTATCAAATAAAGAGGGTTGAGACATTTTCGGGGTAATATAAATGAAAAATATATATTAGAAAATGTAAAAAGCTAGTATATATAAACTGAATTCATTTCATAATTTTTCATTATGCCTACTTCCACCCTACTCCATCATTCCCCAAATAAAAACTGCTTCAAAACCATTAATTCGACTGTTGGCTATGCACCAAAGTCTGCTTTTCCTCATTCAGCCAACAAATTATCCATAGGGGGTTCAGGTTTGCTAATTAAGGTATCAACTGATATAATGGAAGTAGTTCATCAGACTTAAGATGATATTTTCAACAGCCTCTCAGAGCTCTTGTGTTTTTTCATTATTCTTACTTATCATTTAATGTTTTTATACTTTGTGGTGAAACAGTTATAGATTTTCAGAAGACACTAACAATGAGATTAAAGGAGGCAGTCAAATGTCATTGTAATAAGAGTTAAATGGGTCCACTTACATTTTAATTCTAAAAGTGGTTTCAAATACTGCCTGTCTGGTAGGGCTTAATAGAAACCAAAATCATGTTGAAAACTCAGGGAATAATATGTCAATCTTAAGAGAAATCATAGAATGTGAAAGTTTTTGGTGGACAGGCACTTAAATGTGTTTAATGTAGCAAATGAAAAATGTTACAACAGTATTTTCTATTTTGTTCTAAAATACATGTCTGATAAAGAAAGTGAAGAAAGGTATCTTCTAACTAGAGTCAAAAAACGTTGGTAATACATCAATTTAATGGTCCATAAGATTCTTCTCTTACCCATACTCAAATTACATATTTTTACAGTATTGTTGCATACTATTAGTCCAAAACAGCACTGTGTCTGCACTGTTCAAAGAAATAATACTATTCCATTATGCATTTTCTCCCTTAACAATATAATTCACTATTTTGTGAAACTGACATTAAATCTATCTCAATAGAATATCATGTGAAATGAATTCCCTCTCCATGATTGAAGGTTGGATATTTTTTGCATTTTGAAAGTCAAATATTGTATCTTTGACTCCTTTCTTTTTTATCCCTACTCCACTTCACTACATAGAGTCTCTGACATATAAAACATAAGATTAAAACATCTTAGTTTTTTAGGATCAATTGATAAATTAAGTGAGATGAATGTTTCAGACCATCAAAGAATAGAGTAAGTTCTTACTAAATATAACTTAAATGTAATGGTTTATTTCTTTGTACTCACAAAGCACATGGTCTTACTAATTGTAGCATAATTATTTGCAATTATTTATTAATCAGGGCAATCCATTGCAGATCAATTACACTATAATCTCTACTTTGCAAATGCATTACAAAAGTGTGGTGTCATAGAAATATCCTAGCAGTGATTGGCAGAAGTGTAGGACTAATTCATTTTAAATTTATAAGAAAATGGAGTGGTCACCACATCACTATACATTTGTTACCAGCAACACTGCCTGTTACTAATAACATCAATTTATTGGTAAAAAAGTACCAGTCAGAGAGCCAACAAATGGGTCAAATTATTGTTATTGCTAAACATCAATTTTGCTACATGATGTCACAATATCTCAGTTCTTCAATTCATGTAGTAATGGCAAGATAGTTATATTTTTAATAATTCTTAAATGTTTTTATTTTCTACCAAGAAAAATCATAATCTATAATATAATAGCCTCTGAGACACAAAAATGAAGTCTATAATTGATATTTAATATTGAAATAACCATTTATCACCATGCAATCTAATGATAACATGCCATTTTTGAGAAATTATCTTCATTGGTACATTTCTTTAAAAAAAAAAGAGATACATATGAGAGACATATGATGCCAGATTATAATGCACCAATAAAAATATATAAAAAAGCAAATATACAAACAAAAGCTTAGTCGCAAAGGTTTTTTTTTTAAATCCTCCTGGATATACACTATTACTGATTACAGGACTTCTTTAGATAATGAATTAGGCAACAAAAGTCTCCAACTTTTGACTGATCTTTACTCAACCTTCACATGTATCTCAAAATTTATTTCCAGTATGAAAATTTCCATAAAATTATAAACATCTTGTCATTACTTCCTCTGCTCTCACTATGTTTACTGACTAAACATCCTTTATTGTAATTACTACTTTTGTGATTTTGACCCACATCTTCTGTATTACATCTTCTGTATTCTGTTCCATTTATACCTCTGTTTCTAGAGCCTACTATGTGCCAGGTTCCTGGTTGCAGCAATTATTTGATGAATAAATAATTGAATTAATTCATTAGATATGCATAGTGTTCTTTTCCCCCAAGCTGATATTGGGCAGTTTTTAAAAGTCAGCCTGCTATGATCTGAATGTCAGTCAAATCCCCTGGAGTACTTATCTAGAGAGAAGGTGATTATTGCAAGCATATTTTTAATGAGCTTACTAGCAGAGGATTTCACTAATTTATAGTTGTCTCAGTTTTTATCCATGACCATTCAAAGTACAGATATATTTTCCTTTAAATAGTCATGCTTGCCAACAGAATGAACTCTTCCAGACTAAAAGGAATGGTGCATATATCATTTATATTTATGAAATTGTGAAATATGTAATGATGTTTACACTCATAAGAATTATACTCCCTATTCACTAGAAATAGAATTAGTCTATACTGAATAATGATTTTACCTTCAGCTAAAAGATTTTGTTTTCATTTATTGGATTAATATAGATTTCACTGTGACTGTTACCAAGGTTCAAATATATTCAATGAAGTATTAATGATTTTATCATTTTTTTCCTTTTACTCCCCTCCCCAATCACTTCATAGGATTTTTTAGTAATGTTTGATGGTTTTATGTGGTGGCTTTGAAGAGTTACCAGCTTCATATTTGACTGTGAAAAGTTTATACAGCTTACTGATTACAAATTCTTTTCAAGAATTAAAAAATATCTTTATGTCTTTGATCCAAGATTTAATATTCACAAAAGTTATAAAAATTCATTGTATTCTGAGGGCTCAATGTTTCCATTCCATGTGACAATGTAATATTTGCTGAATACGCAGAGTACTTGTGATATATATAGATATATCATGAATACTTGTTTCAAAACTGTTAACCAATATGTATTTTCACAAATATGTGATCATGAAGGACTTTTGGTATAAGCACCAGCCTTCATAAACATATAAGGACATAGCCCCTCAGATATTATAGCCTACATGTTCATATCACATTTCTAAAAAGTAAAATTAATAACTATATGGGTATTCTATAATGAATTGATGGTATTATGTTCTAAAATATTCCAAAACAAATTATTAGGCAAATTTGTATTTTAAATTATTTCTACAATCTCATTTCTTTTTCCATGTGTTTTCTTTAATTATATTTCTTCGTACTCTTAAAGCTTTCATTTGTAAAGTCACTATCATGGCAGAAAATCACGCAAAAAGTTAACTCTCCTTGTTTTATGAATAAAATCATTGGATTAATAATTATTCATTTCAAATTTTAGCATTTAATCACTATATGTATTTATATTGGAGGCCAAACCCATGGGCATTCTACCTCTGAGCTATATCACTAGCTCTTTCTTTTTTTTAAGTTTTGAAACAGAGTCTCTCTAAGTTGCTAAGGGCCTTGTTAACTTGCTGAGGCTGGCCTTGAACCTGCAATCCTCCTGTCTCAGCCTCTCAAGTATTGGGATTACAGACATGTACCACCACGCCAGGCTTATAATTTTAAGTAACACTGAAGGGTCCCTTTATGATATTGCATTCCACAACACTCAGTTTCCTTCATTTTCCAAACTATGTAAAAAATAACTGAGTCTGTTGTGAAAGCCCTTTTTCTTCTTTTGGATGCAGATGGAAATTGACTCATAAAAGTGATTTCTGAAAACATGAACAAATATGTTCTGCCATTTTACACAAGTCAAGTTCTGAGTCAGAAATAAGGGTGACTATTTAAAACTTTAATAATTCTTTAAAAATTTTTAATTTTCTAGAACCTTCAGGAACATATTTCTAAACAAATACCTTTGAGATTTATGCATACAATCTAATGCTATATAAATTTATTTTAATGGCATATCCATTGGATATGAAAATAGGATTCAAAAAGAGACTTAAAACTTGATGTGTATGTTGTACTCTCCTGTGGCTCAAACTCAGCTGCTAAAGGGACTTCAAATCCCTGGACTAGTTAGAGGGGTCTAAATGTAATATCAGATAAGCAGAGCCATATTGATCTGCTTTTGCTTCCTAGAAGCTAATCTTCCAGTTTCATGCAGACTCCAAAAAGAAGTCGATGACTTTAGTCATGAAAGTTCTATTCCAGATAGTGATTTTTATCTCTACTAAAAAGTATTTTATAAGGCCGTCATTAGAATTTTATACAGACATACTCATCTTTTTTTCTACTTAAATGTTATCTCCTTAATATTTTTTTTCTGAAAGAAAATGCTGCCACCCACACACCCACCAAATTATTATTCTTTTCCTAGTCAGATTTCTCATAATCAGTGTAAGAAAAAGAAACAGAGGTAGGGAGATACGTTCCAAACAATACACATCTAACTGTGTTTCATTAGATTATTTTCCAGTAAAAAACAACTTTGTCAATATTAAATGACTGTCCAAAATGCATATATCTATTTTTTCAAAATGCTGATCGAAAAGAGAATGCACTTCTCCAATGGGCTGATTTATTTGCTTCTCAAATGCTGTGGATGAATGACAAGCACGACAGACTCAGCTTGAGTTATCTTACAGAAAAACTGGGGCTGTTGGTTGGTTTCATAATGCTCCATTTTTGTTGTCAGTCTCACCCATAAAGACAGTCACCCCATAAAGACAGTTAGATGATATCCTCTAGTAATCTCCTGAATAATTATGAAATCTTGGGGAGAGAATAGCCACAAACAAATAGGATACTTCGTGGTTGCTTAAAGTCTGGACAAGTCATGAGAGCATTGCTTCAGAAAGCATGACTATCATCCCAGGCTAGGGAAGACAAGGAGTCTATGAGGAGTGTAGAAGCTTCTCTCACAGAGAATGGAGGCTAGCTGTGCAGGTCATCAATCCATCCGCACTGCCACCTATACCTTGGGCTGTGTTTGCTTTGCTTCTTTCAAGTCTCCCAATAATGTGGACATGAACTAGCATCCATCTCTATTAAATAGACAGTGGAGCACAGCAAGGAATCATTCCTTGAATTCTATACCAATCTGGCACCTTACCATTAAGCAAAAATCAAATGGGAAACCAACTAAAAATCAGTGCTTTAAGAAAATGAACCCAAATGACAGCTTCGTGTTTTATTAACACACTCATTGTAAAGCAGCATGTAATGTATTATAATAATAATATCATCCCTTATTCCTTATTCAAACAGTGATCTGTAATTCATTAATTCTTTCTTATTTCAGTCTAATGCTGTGATATAAAATAAACCATCACCAGTAAAATGGAAAAAACGAAAATAGCATCCACTTATAACTAACCATTTTGTGAGAGAGAATGGTGCTACAGTAAGTGATCAGAACCTATTTAAAATTTTAAGTCCTGCATATGTACTATGTGCTGACAAGCTATGCAATTATAAATATATTCTTCATGTCAATGTCTTGAAAGTTCCTAATGAGAGTTGTATAATGTAACTAGGAGGTTCCAAATTCTGTTAAACTCTACAAATGCTCTGTCTGTTTTATCATTTTCTTCAGTGAACAGGTACATTTTTAAGGCACCCAAGTGTCAACAAGTGTATCTAATAGAGCCTTGAGCTTCAGTGATTTCATAAAAGAGGAACTTGCCAACGAATTTAGGAAACTCACATTATATATTCAGGTTAGATTCACAAATTCAATGTTGCATGACAAGAAGTCTATGCTCATTTCTTGGTATCATGAATTACAATTTTCCCCCAATTCAGGGAACCAAACCTAAACCTTCATAAATGAATGAACAACTTGAAGGTAGCTTATACTGCAGAAGTCTTAGAGAAGGAATTTATCATGTATTCAATTTAAAGAGCTCTGTTTATGACTGTCATGAAAGTGATCCATGTCCAATATGCCTTGATATGGAATCAGGTTGCTCAAAATAAATCCTGTGTACAATTTATAGTAAAATATGCTTTAATATCTCTCTTTCTCGCTTTGTGTATACACACACACACACACACACACACACACACACACACACATAGTCACACATTACACACAGGCATTTTAAAAGTTTATATTACTTCTGTTAGGAGAAAACAATATATTAATTGGTATACTTGTAACTTTCTTAATGGTGCTTAAACATGTAAAGTTAGGAATTAGAGATAAAGTTTGAATGACTGAGGACAGAGGATTTGTGTTGTTGTTTGTATAACCTGAGTACTAAATGATATATACTAGGAATCAAATATAAATTTGTCAAATGAAACTGAATTAAAATGCTAATATTATGAAGTCAACCAGAGGGAAATATGTATATAAAATATATATATATATATATATATTTATATATGTTTTTCCAAGGTAAACAAAATCATTTTAGTTAATTTGAGGAAAACATTTGTTAAGCCAATGTAGACATACAAGGTGAAAATATTAAATAAATATAATACTTCTACTAGTAATGGGAGAAAAAAGTTGCAGTACAAAAGAATTATCATCCATCACTTTTTTTTTTTGCAGTACTGGGGATTGAACCCAGAGGCATTCTACCTCTGAGCTACACCCCCAGCCCCATTTTTTTTTATTCTTTATTCTGAAACAGGGTCTCACTAAGTTGCAGAGGGCCTCACTAAGTAGCTGAGGCTGGCCACGAACCTGCTATCCTCCTGTCTCAGCTTCCCAAGTACTGGGATTACAAGCATGCGCCACCATGCCCGGCATTCTTCACTTTAAAAAAATTACATAGCTATTTTACAATCTCTCAAATATGTATTAAATTAAATATGGAAATGTTATATGATTAGATATATGATTCAGTACCTATTTTAGTAAATCTCAAACACATTTATTACTCACTGAAATAAAAGTAATAACAGTACTATGTAGTTTCCTCCCCAGAATTAATTCTTTATTCCTTAAACTGCTCCTCTTAATATTTTTTTGCAGTGTAATTCCTCTTATTCTTTAAACTTAAAACAATGCTGTTTGCTATCACAACTAAACACTTTGAAGTCTGCAGAGTATAAAGTGAAGCAAAGATTGGTTAGGGTTCAATATATTTTCCTGTGAAGTCTATATTTTAGGGCTTAAATTGCACACTTTCATTTGTCATATAGATAAAAATTAGCCAGCACCACTTCAGGCTAAACTGCATCCAAAATGTTAGGAAGGTAGCATCTTTATGTTTCCTTGAATCGCCCAACACAACAGAGCTAAGAGGAGGCTCTATATCTCTATAAGCAGCATATTGCTCTAATTTTCAAAGGAGCAGACTAGGGTGAAAATATAGTCATTGCTTTTCTCAGGACTTTGAAAACTCACTGGAGAAAGGAATAATTGATTTATTCCTGTGTAAACGTATGTATTGCATCGATAGCTCTTTAAATCTTGCATGTTGTTTGAGATGGAAGTCAAAACACTGTCCCACAACTTCACCTTAGCTGTATGCTGAGGATCTCACTGGTCTTCTAGTGTGAGCTTGAGTAGAGCTGTGGACTTGGCTGTTTCGTGTTTAAGTTCCCTCCTATTCCTAAAGTGACGTGATTCTTATTTGTTGATGTTAGAATTCCGAATCTAAGAAATGTCTGTTCTTTTAAAAATAAGTCTGTTAAGAGGAAAATTTATAGCACTGAGTGCCCACATAAGAAAAACAGAAAACATCCAAATAAATAACCTAATGACACACCTCAAGGATCTTGAAAAACAGGAACAGTCGCAGCCCAAAGCCAGTAGAAGGCAGGAGATAACTAAAATCAGAGCAGAAATTAATGAAATAGAAAATAAAAAAGCAATACAAAGATTCAACAAAACAAGAAGCTGGTTCTTCGAGAAGATTAACAAGATTGACAAACCACTAGCCAACCTAACCAAAAGAAGGAGAGAATCAACGCAAATTACCAAAATCAGAAATGAAACAGGGGATATCACCACAGATAGTGGAGAAATCCAGAGGATCATAAGAAGCTACTTTGAAAACTTATATTCCAATAAATTGGAAAA
>PVJS01028616.1:0-25380 GCA_004027185.1 Glis glis | reverse complement strand
AATAAATAAATAAATAAATAAATAAATAAATAAATAAATAAAAATAAATAAAATGGTATTCTACTTTAAAATTTATCTTGAGCTGGGCATGGTGGTGCATGCCTGTAATACCAGTATTTGGGAGGCTGAGATAGGATTGCAGGTCCAAGGCCAATCTCAACAACTTAGTGATACCCTCTTTCAAAATAAAAAAAATAAAATAGGACTGGGGTCTGGCTCAAAGATAGAATGCCCCTGGGTTGAAATCCCAGTACCCCCAAAGAAAATTATCTGGAAAGTAAAACACATTCTCATATATAGTCAATTCTATCATTCTTGTTTTGAAAACACAAGTTTTTTTCCTAATGTGATTGATCTATTAGGGAACAGTTTGAACTACATACAAATTTTTCCTTCCTTCCTTCCTTCCTTCCTTCCTTCCTTCCTTCCTTCCTTCTATTGGGGATTGAACCCAGGGGTATTCTACCTATGAGCTACAGCCCCAGCCCTATTTTATTTTATTTTATTTTACTTTATTTTATTTTTTAAATTTGAAACAAAGTATCACAAGTTGCTGAGGCTGGCCTCAAACCTGTGCTCTTCCTGTCTCAGCCTCCCAAGTACTGGGGTTACAGGCGTACACCATCGTGCCTGGCTTATGCACAATTTCTTTTGCAAGATATACTAATTCAACACAGAAAGCTGAAGCCAGCTGATCAGAGCTGTGCAGGAATAAAAAAAATTACATATACGTGCACACACCAACATCTACCAGCATCCACAGTTCACCTTGTATTATGAGCTACAACCATCGAAATCTGGCATTTGAACTTTTTTTGAGATTTCCGGTAACCCTCCTTTTATAACATCACAGAAAGTCACAAGCTATAACCCTTCCAACATTCATTTCTACAGGCAAAAGCCAGGGTTTCTTTTAAGGTAAAGTACCATGCATATTTTAGTATTTGTATATTTCCTAACCACTTAACATATGCAAAACTGTGCTACTTTTTTATTAGATTTCTAGTGTGTCACTGGCGCATTCGCATGTTGTACCCCTACTTTTTTTTATTCCATAATGCCTGCTGTTTTTATTGTGTGATTTTGCTTAGTGTAGTGGTCTTTGGAAACACCTATGTTGAATCATAACAGGTACATAGGATAGCGCTGAGAGATGACCTAAGACACTAGTACCTCGCGATGCCACGCGGAAGCCAGAAACAGGAGAGAAACATTTTTCACTGTATTTTCTTTGGTAACGTGTTTTGAAAAGAAACAGATTTTAGAAATAAAGTGACACTAACAAAGCTCAGTGACAAAAGAACCCAGATTTGGTACTTTCTATTTTCATGAAAATGTAACTCTGATGAACCTCTGGAATACAACTGGGCAAGGAATTACAAGAGATAGACCAGTTTCAAGTGAAACAAGAATTTGCCTCTTCTCAGTCACTGGTCTCTCTAGTCAGAAACTGATAATAATGACTTAGAAGGGAACTTTTCACATTGAAAATACACAATCAAGGCTGAATGCATGAAAGAAAAATGAAATATATGGATGGATGGGTGGATGGATGATATTTAGGGAAGGAGGCACTTAAGATCCCTAATAATCTGAAGGCAAATCTAAGGTGAACACCAGCATTTTCATCCCAAACAAGCCAAAAGTAAGGGTGAAAACTAGCTGCAACTCACAGCTTTTTTTCACTATGTACCAGAGCCTTCTAATTATCGTTGCTATCTCCCGAGCTGTAAAATATTTTATCGGTTGAGCCACTTTGCAGCACTTGGTCGAAAGCTCTTAACTGTCATAAATGCACCCAACTGTCTGCCAATGTGGAATAATAAATAAGTATTATGTGAGTGACTGATTCACTTTGAAAAAACATGAAAGGCCTCTAAACCTGGAGTTTCCTGCCCCACATAATGTGCGCGGAAGAAATGAGCATCAGTAATCACTGTCAACAGTCTCTTGTAACTAAGAATTGAATCATTTATCTGTCCAGCATGTGTAAATTATCATCATCGTCTATTCCACAGGAAGGCCTCACGGCAATGTATGTTATAAAAATAATAAGATATGAGGGTTTAATAGAAATCACTTCTTGTTGCTCTACTTGGGGACACAGGGCTCTGGCGTCAGCAAGAATCACCTATCCTACAAATCCAGGCATACCGTCCAGCTGTTTATAGTTAACTTCCTTATTTATATATTTTCCTCCTACCTTCTCTAACCAAACTAAGAGCAAAGAGCTTGCTTATTATATTTATGAGATGACCTTTTTCTGCTCGCTTCAAGGATACTTTCCTTTATGACCAACAAAGATAATGCCAAGGAGCAAATGAGTTTTAAGCATGAATAATTGTAAATGTTCTGACATCCTCTGAAAATATTATCAGAGCTCGAAGTTGCTACATATCCATCATGTCTTTTCCAGGAAAGCTTCCCCCCCCTAAACTGGCCTGATTTTAACTTGAAGTATACCAATCTTCTTAGTTTACTTGACCTTGAGGATGTGTAGAATCCCTTGGATATCCCAAAGAAAAGGCTTTGGGAAGGAGGTTTATCTATTTTTGAAAGTTCTTAAGGTGTGATGGGAATTATTCTCTTTGTCTTTTGAGATGAGCATTCATGGTGGAATATTTTGAGGATATACTGTCCATTCTATGCTGAGGAGAAAAATAATATTTATTGCTTAATGGTAGGGACTTTTCAGTTTTTGTCCTAGACTGGTTCCTGGAATAAGCTCACTGTGTTAGCTGGAATCTGAGAGCAGCCCTCGACTGATGCTGTAGGACATTTTTTTGGAGCACTGTGGAAGCAGGCACACTTACTGGAAGAATAATAAGTCATGCTCA
Organism: Glis glis; assembly: GCA_004027185.1. Classification (NCBI taxonomy): domain Eukaryota; kingdom Metazoa; phylum Chordata; class Mammalia; order Rodentia; family Gliridae; genus Glis; species Glis glis. The sequence goes on along the minus strand of PVJS01028616.1, from coordinate 22,543 downwards.
AACCATTCTGCCCGTTGTTCTGCGATGCTGTATCCAAAACACACTACAGGCTCAGGAAGTTCAAAGATATCTAAGATACAGTCCTTACTTTTTTTTTTTTTTTGTGGTACCGGGGATTGAACCCAGGGGCATTCTACCTCCGCACTACACCCCTGGCCCTATTTTTTTATACTTTATTTTGAAACCGGGTCTCACAAAGTTGCAGAGGGCCTCACTTGGTAGAGAGAGAGAGAGCTGAGGCTGGCCGCGAACCTGAATCCTCCGGTCTCTGCCTCCCAAAGTACTGGGATTCAAGCGTGCGCCACCACGCCCAGCCCCGGTCCTTACTTTTGATATATTTAGTCTAGATGACATAAATAGGTACAAGGTGACTCTTTCTTCTGATAGAGCAATGCTTTTAAGAATTTTTCATTTTTCACATATATGCAAAAAATGTTTGTGAAGGTCATCTTTGCAGCTGTAGAGTGGAAATAACCTAATAGTCCATTATCAAATGTATTACAGTATACCATACACATAGAACATTATGCTACACTTAAAATAAAGGTCATTTACACATAGCCAGATATAGCTCTTTCTCCCTAGCTATCACTCCTTTTAGAATTTCAGCCCCATCTCCCAATATTCCCTATCTTTTGAGCCTCCTTTATTTTCTCGCTAGCACTTAGTACCACCTATCAAAATACATAAAATTCATAACCTAGCACATTATATATATGTAGAAATGATTTTGTTTTGCAATGCTTTAAATTTTTAACCAAAATTTATCAATCAGCATAATCAAATTGTCAATCAAAACAAGTAGAATGAATCAATGAAGGTGTTGATTGTGTCTGTTCAACACTGCATCATTAGACGCTAGAAAAGGGCTGATATGTAGTATATTTTTAAAATATTGTTTGGATGAATGAATAAATGCACTATATAGAATAATCCTCAAAATATATTTTGAAGCTATGATCTTTCAAGATATATTTAAAGTGATGAAAGAAGCAAAATCTTTTACTTTCCACTTTTTTGGAGACATGGTTATAGAGAAATTTTTAGTTTTTTAAAGCCAAAGCCAGGCATGGTGGCACATGCTTGTAACCCCAGTACTTGGGAGCTGAGACAGGAGGATTGCAGATTTGAGGCCAGCCTCAGCAATTTAGAGAGACCCTCAGCAACCTAGTGAGCCATTGTTCCAAAATTAAAAAAAAAAAAGAAGTCTGGGAGTGTAGCTCAGAGCTAGAATGCCCCTGGGTTCGATCCCCAGTAACCTCCCCCAACACACACACACATGGCTGAGGATGCCGTGATAAAAATTTCTTACTTGTGGTTTTCAGAAGTAAACACCCAGCCTACTAGAGGGAAGACTCTGTTCAACTTTGGTTTGTGATGAGGCAGTGTTGCCAGATCTTCTGAATTTTTAAGAGAAACTAAAAATTCAAAATGTCATTGAAAAGCTGCAACACTAAAGATATTGACAACCAAGAGAGGTTCGTCACAGAGCTGAAAGCCTGGTTCAACCCTCAAAAATCAATCATGCAATTTGTCACATTATATGATTATATCAATAGATGCGGGAAAAGCATTTCATAAAGTTCAAGATTCATTCATGGTAAAAACTCTCAGAAAACTAGGAATAGAAGGAAACTTAATAAAAGGTATCTACAAACAAACAAAACAAAAACAACCCTACAGCCTACAGGATATTGGATGTTTTCTCCATAAGACCAGGAACTAATCCAGGATGTCAACCCTCATCACTCGTGTCCAATTTTGTACTGGATGCCCTAGCAAATTCAGTAAGTCTAGAAAAAGAAGTAAAAGGCATTCAAATTGGAAAGAAAAATAAAACTATACCTATTCACAGACAATATGATTCTCTACATAGAAAACCACAGGAGTCTATATTAAAGCTCCGGCACTAACAACTGAGTTTAGCAAATGTGCAAAATAAAAAAGATCAATATACAGAAATCAATTGTATTCCTATGTACTAGTAGTGAGCAAACAATTGTAAATAAAATATTTTAAAATAGTACCATTCACAATACCTCCCCCAAATGAAATCATAGCTATAAAGCCACAAAATGTGTTCAGAATCTTTGTGCCAAAAACTGTATAATGCTGAATGAGATTTAAAAAGACCTAAATAAACAAATAAATTGTTTCTATGGAGTGTATCTTACATTGTTAAGATATGGTTCAGAATCAATTCTCCCCAAAATGTTTCATAGATTTATAGCAATGTCAATCTAAATACCAGTAACCTTGCACATACACGTTAACTGATTCTAAAATTTGCATGGAAAGATTAAGGAAGTAAAATAGTTAAAACAATTTTTAAAAGGAACAAAGTTGGAGGACTCCATCCAATTTTAAGTTGTACTATGAAGCTACAGCAGTCAAGACATTATGGCATTGGTGAAAAGACAGATACACAGGCCAGTGCAGTAGAATAGAAGATTCAAAAATAGATGCACACAGATAAACCAATTAATTTTTTAATTTTTGATGATTCAATGGATAGAAGACAGTCTTGTCAAATAATGGTGCTGAGAAAACTGGCCATATATAGGCAAAACAAGAAAAGAAAAGAAAAAAAGAGAAACTTGACTTACATCTCACATTAGATAAAAAATTGACCCAAAATGGATCAGAGATCCAAATATAAAACATAGTACCTCTACGGGTTGAGTATCCCTGATCTGGACATGGGATACTCAGGGCCACAAGTATTTCAGATTTTGGATTTCTCCAGATTTTGAAATATCTGCATATATATACTGAGATATCTTGGGGAGAACGCTGAAGTCTAAACATGAAATTCATTTTTGTGTCACATATCCCTTGCACACATAGCAGGAAGGTAGTCTTACACAATATTTTTGCACACTCTCATTTGACTGCGGTTCATCACATCAGGGCACTTGTGAAATTATCCTCTTATAGTGTCATGTCAGTGTTCAAAAACATAGGGTTTGGGAACATTGCAGATTTTTCAATTAGGGATGCTCAGCTATAAAGCCCTAACAAGGAAGCACAGAGCTAAATCTTTGTGACCTCGACTTAGGCAGACTCCTTAGATATAATGTCAAAATCACAATAAATAAAAGGGAAAATGTTAAAAGGAAAGAGTGATAGACTTTATTAAAGTTAAACCCTTTTGCCTTTGAAGTACACAACTAAGAGAATAAAAAGACAAGATGATCTTGGGGGAAAATGATTTAGAAAGCACATATGCCACAAAGATATGTATTCAAAATATATAAAGTACTCTCAAAACACAACAACAAAAAATATCAACCCAATTTCAAAAATAGGCAAAAGGTTTGAACAAACACTTCACCAAAGAAGATATGCGATACCAAATAAACATGTGAAAAGGTGTTGAGCATCATTTGTCATTAGGGAAACACAAATCAAAATTACAAGAAAGTAATTTTGAAAACGTGCTAAAAGTATTGTGTAAGATTTTCTTTGTGCTATGTGTGTAAAGTATATGTGAAACATAAATAAATTTTGTGTTCAGATTTCAGTGTTCTCCCCAAGATATCTCACTACATATACAGATTTTTCAAAATCTGGAAAAATCCAAAATCCTACTATACATCTATTAGAATGATTTTTTTTAAGTGCTGATGATATCAAATGTCGAAGAAGATGCAGAGACAGGAATTCTCACATATTGCTGGTGGGAGGGCAAAACTGCCTAGTCATTTTGGAAAACAATCTCATGGTTTCTCAAAAAGTTACACACATGTTTACCAGATGACCCAGCAATCCTGCTTCTAGTTATTTATGCTAAAGAAATGAAAACTTATGTTCATTAAAAAAAACTGTACTCAAAAATTTATAGCGGCATTATTCATAATTGTTATCTTAGTCCATTTTGTGATGCTATAACAGAACATATAAGACTGGGTAATTTTTAAATAACAGAAATTTCGCTGGGCGTGGTGGCGCACGCTTGTAATCCCAGTACTTTGGGAGGCGGAGACCGGAGGATCCGGGTTCGTGGCCAGCCTCAGCTCTCTCGCTGTCTGTCTGTCTGTCTCTCTCTTTCTCTTTCTCTCTCTCTCCTCTTAGTGAGGCCCTCCGCAACTTCGTGAGACCCAGTTTCAAAATAAAGTATAAAAAATAGGGCCGGGGGCGTAGCGCGGAGGTAGAAACTCCCCTGCGTTCAATCCCTGGTACCGCAAAAAAAAAAAAAAAATAGAAATTTCTTTTCTCACATTTCTGGAGGCTGAGAAGCCCAAGGTCGAGGCACTCACCCATTCCCTGTCTGGTGAAACCTTATTCTTTGCTTCCAAGATGGCCCCTGGTTGCTCTTCCCTCAATGGAGGAAGGTGAAAAAGCAAAAGAAACAAATGCAGCCGGAAGCTTCTTTTATAACGGCCTAATCCTATTCATGAGGTAGGAGCCCTAAAGGCCTAGTCACGTCTTAACGTCTCTACCTCTTAATACTATCACATTGACAACACCTGAATTTTGGAGGGGACACAGTCAAGCTATAATGATCATCAAAAACTAGAAATGGTCCAATTGTCTTTTAGTGGGTGAATGGGTAAATAAGCTGTGGTACACCCATTCAATGGAATACGAATACCAATAAGCAATGAAAAGGAGCAGATAGCTTATGCACAGCATGATCAATCTCAAATGCATTATGTTGAGTAGAGAAACTCAGCCGCAAAAGGTCATATAAAGGCTAGGCGTGGTGGCGCACCTTTGTAATCCCAGTACTTGGGAGGCTGAGACAGGAGGATCGCAGGTTCGTGGCCAACCTCAGCAACTTGGTGATGCCCTCCGCAACTTAGTGAGACCCTGTTTAAAAATCAATAATAAAAAATAGGGCTGGGGGTGTAGTTCAGAGGTAGAATGCCCCTGGGTTCAATCCCCAGTACTGTTACCGCAAAAAAAAAAATATATATATATATATATAACTATATAGTTGCATTTATTTTTTTTGCCAAGAAAAGGCAAAACTATATGAGCAGAGAAATTTTCAATGGTTGTTGTGGGGAGACGAAGGCACCAAAAGGGGATTTTTTGGAATGCCGAATTTGTGTATTCTTTTTTTTTTTGCGGTACCGGGGATTGAATGCATGGGCATTCTACCTTCACGCTACTCCCCCGGCCCTATTTTTTATACTTTATTTTGAAACTGGGTCTCACGAAGTTGCAGAGGGCCTCACTAAGGAGAGAGAGAGAGTGAGATAGACAGGGGGAGAGAGAGAGAGAGAGAGAGAGAGCTGAAGCTGGCCGCGAACCCGGATCCTCCGGTCTCCGCCTCCCAAAGTACTGGGATTACAAGCGTGCGCCACCGCGCCCGGCTGAATTTGTGTATTCTACCTGCAGTGTTTACAAGAATCTTGCCTGTCTCAAGGCTCATAGAACTATGCACCAAAAGGAGTGAGTTGTACTGTATGTAAACTTACGATATTAACAAATTAATTTTAAAAATAAAGTAGAAGCCGGGAGTGGTGGCGTGTGCCTATAATCTCAGTACTTGGTAGGTTGAGACAGGAGTACTGCAAGTTTGAGGCCAGCAGTGTGCAGTAACTTAGCGAGACTCTGTTTCAAAATAAAGAATAAAATAGGACAGAGGGTGTAGCTCAGAGACAAAATGCCCCTGGGTTCAATCCCCAGAACCACAAAAATAAGTAGATAAAGTAAAAAAAGAGAACTGAATCAAATTAAGCAAAAACAAACAAACAAACAAAAAAGCAATACTTTGGAGGACAAATAAAATCCATCTGCAGGCTGAATCTTACCCGTGAACTTTCAGTTTGCAGTTCCTGATGTGGACAAATAGTCTGTTATAAACAGACCATCCTGATGACTTCATTTGACCACATTTCTTTTACTTTATTTATTTATTTATTTATTATTGCAGTACTGGAGATTGAACCCAGGGGCATTCTACCTCTGTGCTACACCCCAACCCTATTTTTTTATTCTTTATTTTGAAACAGGGTCTCACTAAGTTGCAGAGGGCCTCACTAAGTAGCTGAGGCTGGCCGCGAACCCGGATCCTCCTGTCTCAGCTTCCCAAGTACTGGGATTACAAGCGTGCGCCACCACGCCTGGCTGACAACATTTCTTAAAATGAGGCCCAGAGAGGGGGAAAAATTGCTAATGCCGCATGGCTGGTCTACCAAGTGAAGTCAGGTGGCCTCGCTCCTACACCTCCGCGGTGTGTCCTAGGAGCAAGTCGTGTGCAGCACTGTGTCCTAACGCACCTGAGTGAGATCCTGAAATATAATCTCATTCTCAATACTGATTTTTGAGGAAGAAAAACAAAGGAAAAAAATTAATCTCCTGGTATAAAAGGACAAACTTAACATTTACGAAAAGGATATTGAAAATTATGACTTCAGCAAACGGTTCTAGTGCAAGTATAACAGAGATAGAGTGATTTAACTGCTGAAATAATTCTGTCAAAAGAATTAGCAGCATTCCAGGGAAGGCTGCAGGCCCGGACGGGTCCCCAGTAGACGCGCGTCCATGCAGGGCTGCTATTGATTTTGAAACAATCTCGCTCATGATAAATGAGAATGTGCTTAGGAGAGGATTCGGTCACGAGAGCCCCCAGATCAATCAGGTTGTCAACAGGCCGACGAAATTCAATTTTTATTCTTAGTAAACTCTTATTTGGTGGCAGACTGTCGTTTCTGTGGCAATTGCTTCACAAAGGCCGAGGGGCAGGCGTGAGAACATGGAAAAAGATAATCTTTTCAAAGCATGTTCAAAGTGAAGATTTGGGTTTTATGACTGGGAGTGAGAAAATGTAATTTGAGAACAGTGGTGACCATAGCCCACCTTCCTTGCTCAACAGGACTGTACACATGTCCCACACTGAGTGGATTTTCCTTTCTATGATCTGACTCAACCATCTTGGAAGGAAACTCATTTAGATTGGGACCCCAGGCTTTGTAGAGGAAACTCAATGACCCCATGACAAAGCCGAAAGAGACTTCTACTTGATTAGCTTAAACCGTATGAAATTGCCACTTTTAGTAATATTTTTAAATAAAGGTCAAATAGCAGTTTTATATGATTGAACCATATAGCTCTTTCTCTTCTTTTATTTCCCTTTGCCATGTTATTGAAAATTTTGAGATACTTTTTTCTGTTCTTTCTTCCTTCTTTCTTTTTAACAGTTCTGGGTATCAAACCCAGGGCCTTACACATGCTAGGCAAGTGCTCTACCTCTGAGCCACATCTCCAGCCACACTTTCTCTTCTTCAAAATCATCCAAGAAATTAACTTCAGGTTTGAGACAAAGGCCTAGGATTCTTGACTCCTACACCAATGTTCTTTTTTCCATTCTGTTCCACTCCTTCCAAAGAGAGGGGAGTTCCCGTATTTACTGTAAGCCGGTGGTCAGCAGGCATACGGGAATCACCTGCATTGTGCCAGGCAAGCCAACAGTGAGCAGTGTACTCCACATTGCTCTTCCAGTCTGCTCAGCCACATGGACTTCAAGCAATGGAGGCACTACTCAAAGAATTACGAGTGTCCAAAGTGCTACAAAGCTGATGTTCAGGAGCACTGTGTAATCAGCATATCATTAATATGTGCAACCTAGGGAGTAGTGGGGACACACAAGGGACCTAATGCAACATGGAGAATAAGGGACAGCATCCCCAGAGGGAGTTGCTCTCAAATGTTGACCTGACAGGTAAGAAGTCAAAGGTGAAGTTAGCAAGGTAGACCAGCAGTACTTAGAGAGATGGTTCTGGAAAAAACAATGTGGGCAAAGGTACCAGAGTGGGCGTTAGCACAGTCTGTGGCGGGATTTAAAGGAAGGCCCAAATGCCTAGGAAGCAGAAAGCAAGGAGGGCAACGCTGTAAGATAAGGCTAGTGAGGAAGGTAGGTCTACATAGATCATACAAGGTCCCATGGACTGCTCCACCACAGGGCCCTTTTAGATAACACGTGAAGTTTGGGCAAGGGCTTTCCTGAACTTTCTACTTCATTCAGACATATAAAACCAGAGAAGCAGGGGTTGTGGATGGTGGACATCTTAGTCTATTGGTGCTGTTGTTATAGATTGGGTAATTTATAAACAACAGAAACCTCTTTCTCATGGTTCTGGGGGCTGAGATGGTCAAGATCAAGGCACTGGCAAGAACCGGTGTCTGGTGAGGGCCCAGATTCCACTTCCAAGATGGTGCGATGTTGCTGCATCTTCTGGAGGGGTTGAAGGCTGTGTCCCGCATGAAAGGAGAGCAGAGGAGCAAAAGGGGCCTAAGGTAGTTCCCTCCAGCCCTTTTATAAGGCACCAATCCGTTCACAAGGCCAGAGCCTTCACGACTTGATCCTTTCCCCAAAGGCCCTATTAATACTGTTTTAATACCTACGAATAACACCACAATGGGTGTGAAATTTCAACACAAGAATTTGGGGTGATATTCAGACCATAGCAATGGGCAATCTACTCATGACAGCCCCCCAAAAGAGAATTCAACCTAAATACTCTACCAAGAGCATTTCTGATATTTTCCTGTTCCAAGGAGTAATGCCCAACCAGCCCGAGAGAGGCCTTCCATAGACTGCCAGTCCTCAGACACTCCCAGGCCTCTGCATACACTCCAAATCTGCTGTGCTCAATGTTCCCTCCTAAGTGCTCATGATGATCCAGCGGCCCCTGCAGGTACTTTCAAACTCCCACCAGGCTGCCCTCAACCACCTAGTCTAACCAGGGAATCCAGGCCCACTGAATCCAATTGTCCAGGAGATGTATATGTCTCTAGAGAAGTTTACCAAATGTTTTCTTCACCCATCTCTTGTGAGGATAGAACACAATGAGAAAGAAACACTGATGCAGAACCAAAAAAGAAAGAACTAGATCTTTCTTTGGAATGTCAAGAAAGCATATGTCAATGCTGAGAATAGGCTTAGATGGTATTCATTACACATGGGGAAGATGAATGAAACTTGAAGAAACTAGCCACTGACAAAGCAACCTTCACCTGTGTGACCTCCCTGAGCTCCAGGAAGTGAAACAGAGTGATCCCATCAAAGAAAATGTGACCAGCAGGGAGCATGTGCTGGGGTATCTCCTTGACAAGAGTTAAAATTCAGGCTGGGTTCTCCAAAGCCTTTTGCTATTTTCCACCAGTCAACAGTATAGCACATATGTTTTATACTCATTCCATAAGTTGTATCAAAATGTCTTCTTTTCTTAATGTCCCATGATGCATCATTCTTCCCAATAAAGTCAGGTATAGTAAACTTGTATCCAAAAATAAATGAATCACAATTGTACTGGTTAGGCTCATTTGCAGGAGGGGAAATGAAGAAACAACTTGTTAACTGGATAATTTGATAAATATACAAAGCGAAGTTCATCTTTGATTGTTAACATTATCTATTTTTTTAGGGAGCTATTAAGACCAAAACATTCAGATAATGGGCTTCACCATGCAAAGATACTTGTGACATAACCCTTAGCTTGGTTTCCTACTTCAGAGTGTCTACCTCCTGGCATCCCCTGGCAGAACACCACCAGAGCCAATGGGTTGGGTCTGTTCAGACCCCTGCATTACCCTAGACCACAGTCTACTTACCAGGACCCTGATCACCCTGCTCAGGCAGCCTGGACCTGCTTTCTGGACTCTGCTTTCCCCTGGGGTCTGATTTTCTGAGGATGAATGGTACCACCTGGGATACCCATCCTCAGTCATGAGGCAGAGCCAAGGGGTGACTTTCTGATGAGGAAAAAACAGATTATAAATGCAGACTCCACTGTCCACACTCACAGGCCAGAGTCACCCTGCAACATGGGCAGAAGCTGGCACTAGAAGTAAAGGCAAGCAGAGTTCTGCAGGCCAGCGCTGGAGGTCACCCTGGCAGAATGGCCACATGCCACCATGCAGCTCCGAGGAATCAAGATGCAGGCTTGTTGAGGATAGAACACATGTAGGAGTTTTCTAAGTTGGTTTGTAATTTTAAATATTTAAACATAAGGTCTATGGGCTGCCTTTGTCCTCTTTCCCAGGGATCCTTGTTAGTTATATCATCCTTAATCACTTGCATACAGCACAGCTATCCCCAAATGCTGACAGTCCCCAAGCAAAGATGGTTCATAAGCTTCCTGTCTAGCTTCAGAATTTTGTATTTAAAATTCTACATATAGCTGGGCGTGGTGGCGCATGCTTGTAATCCCAGTACTTTGGGAGGCGGAGACCGGAAGATCTGGGTTCGCGGCCAGCCTCAGCTCTCTCGTTCTCTCTCTCCCTGTCTCTCTCCCTCTCTCTCTCTCTCTCTCTCTCTCTCACCCCCTTAGTGAGGCCCTCTGCAACTTAGTGAGACCCGGTTTCAAAATAAAGTATAAAAAATAGGGCCGGGGGCGTAGCGCGGAGGTAGAACGCCCCTGCGTTCAATCCCCGGTACCGCAAAAAAAAAAATTCTACATATAATTCTATTTGAATGAAGTATTCAAGCATATAGTATGCATAATAGTGTGTGTGTGTGTGTGTGTGTGTGTGTGTGTGTGTGTGTGTAGTAGCCGTCCTCCCCCCACCTTTATGTTCCACATCTTTGGATTCAACCAACAATGGCGTTATGGTTTGGATTTGAAATGTACCCCAAAGGCTCATGTGTTGAAAGTGTGTCCCCAATGCAACAATATGTAGAGGTGAAATAATTGAATCAGGGCTCTAATCTCATCCGTGGATACATCCACTGGAAGATTAGCAATTTGAATGGATTCACTAGGTGGTAATTTAGGCTGGTGAGGCATGACTAGAGAAGGTGGGTTACTGTAGCGTTGGGGCTGTATCTATCCTGTTTGCTTCTTTTTGCTCTCCATGCTTTCTGGCTGCCATGAGAGGAGCTGCTGTCCTCTGTCACATGCTGTGTGTGCTGCCATGATGTCTATCTTGGAGTTGGCCAACTATGGACTATACCTTAGAAACCCTGACTTCCTTTATTATGTTCACATCAGGTAGTTTGGTTTATAGTGATGGAAAAGCTGACGAAACCATATGAATTGAAAACATTTGAAAAAAAATTACGACTTTACTGAATAGGTACAGATGTTTTATTCTTGTCATCATTACTTAAATAACACAACATAACAACTATTTTCATAAGGCTTACACAGTATTAGGTATTATTAGTAATCTAGAGATGATTTAAAGTATATAGGAGGATATGCACAAGTTATATGTGAATACAACATCATTTTATATCAGGGGTTTGAGCACCAACAGATTTTTAGCATTTGGAGGGTAGGATCCTGGAACAATCAGACAACTGTACATAATTAAACATTCTTTGCCAACCCACCTATGGTCCAAATTATGTTGCCTGAGGAAAGTGTTACCTGTTGGGCTCTTGAAGTATGTGAGTTAGGGGGATTAGAAATCAGAAGCAGATAGATATTGTGCATCATCAGCAAAATTTTCCATGTGGAGGTGTTTAGAGATGTCTCCAAAAATTATGTATATATTGATTTTATTAAACACCCACAGAAGGAAATGGCACGTGTAGAATGCCATGGCTACATCTAGAGCCACCTTCAGGTAAGTGAGAAACATCTAACTCCCGAAATGCCTGGAAGAAAGACGACTTACCTTTGAAGCTTTGGAGCTGTGCCTCACCCAGAGCCCGGCTCTCCACTCGGAATCTCCCGGAGCCTTCCCTGTTTCATGCTTTTCCTCCAAATAACAGCAGACAAGAGATAACGCATGGCACAAGGATCAAGAACCACAGGAAGCCCCTACCAAACCAGGAGCTTTGAGGAAATCCTGCATTCTGCTGCTCTGGGTCTGTGGGAAATGGGCAGAGGATCTCCTTTCAGAGCTGTGTTTTAACATGAAAAATGACCTGTATTCTATATCCATTAAACTATTAGTACATCCTAGCATTGTGGGTTTTAATAACATTTCCTTAAATAACCAGTGAAAGCCTATTAGTTTTATTTCCTCCAGAAAAAAATTGAAAAAGGGATGATATAACATATTGGACTCAGGGATCAAGCTAATTAAAATTGTAAATGTCAATAATGATATCTGACATTTCTTTTCAACAATAACCAATTATTGTAAGCATTCTCCCAATAGCTATGAAATTTATCCCTGCAAACCTCATTTTTCACATTTGGAATATCTAACACAGATCATTTATCCTAGCCCCTTCCATTAGTCTACACATAAATTTATATTTGGGGAGTAGTGTGGTTTATGTTTGGCATAATTAGAGTATCACATTCCATGTTGAAAGCAATATTAAATTACATTTAGGAAAAAGGAATATTATATGTTCAAAACCAGAATAAAGCTACGCATCTGGTATATTTTAGTTGTGGGATATGTAATATCTCTATCATTTCCAAATTCTGTCTACTGGAAACCAAAATGAACAACTTTAGGAAGTGTTTCGTTGCTGCTGGAACTCGAGGCCTAAACAGAGAGCGTGGCGAATGGATTAAAAAGTCAACAGCTGTTGTAATGAAGGGATCGGGGTGATGGAAAAATGACTTCGGTTCTCACGGGTGAAGGGGCACTGAGGAACTGCCAGTGGCGAGTCTAAGATGCCGAAGGATGAACCAACCTGAAGCCTTCCTATGGGACAACGCAACAGCTCTGCATCAGAGGTGGGGAACAGGCTTCTTTCTGCTCCCCATTTCCAATTCCATATTCTCATGATCTTGTTGAGAAGAATACACAGACACCAAGTAGAGGAAGCTTCTCCCTGACTGAAAGAAATATGTCTCTGACTACTGTCACAAAATACCTGAGATAATCAACTTAAAAAGAAGAAAGGTTGGCTTTGGCATGAAGTGTCATGGCATGATGTCAGTGTGTGCAAAACCCAAAATAAGTTGGGTGAGGATAACTCAACCCAACAAGATGTTAATATTTGCCACCAAATGGTACTCAAAGAGGGGGAGGAGATTTGCCTTGGATGGAGAGATATTTTGTTTATTCATCAAGAGAACTACAGGAGAAAGGAACCATTACGATTTACATCTTGCGCACTAGTAAACTGAGGCTTAAAGAAGTTATAAAAATCTGCCACCAAAATGCACTTAGTAAATGACAGGGATAGGCTTCCAATCAGGCATTTGCCTGTCCTGAGACTCACTCCCAGCCTCTCTTCTACTTCCTCCTGCAGTCACACATTCCCTTCTGTACCTCAAGCATGCTGAGGCCTTTCCTGCTGTAGAATCTTTTTATTCTTGTTCCCTCTGCCTGAAAAGATGTCTCCTTTTTGTGTCTGATTTTACATGACAGCCCTTCCCTATCTATCCTTCCTAAAGTAATCTCCACACCCTTCTACCCATAGTCCGGCTGCTCTAAACCACATTGCCTGGTCTTCTTCCCTTCCCAGCCCTTCTGTGTCTGAAATTTTCTTCTTTATGTACGTTATAGTTTGGATCTGGAACATCCCCTAAAGGACCATGTGTTAAAGGCATGGTATCCAGTCCATAGTGCTATTAGAAGGTGGTAGAACCTTGAAAAGGTGGGGCCTAGTGGTAGGTTCAGGTCAGTGGGGTAGGTGCTATATGCTCCTGCCATCATGCGCCACCACAGGCCCCAAGCAATGGGCCCAATCAGCCATGAACTGAGAGCTTCAACACTGCATGCTGAAGTAAACCTTTCTTCTTTTTAAGTTGATTATTTCAGGTATTTTGTTACAGTAACGGAAAGCTGACTAACACAATGTATATTCTTACTACTGGATTGTCAGTCTGCTTGACTACAATGCCAACCCCCTGAGTGCATGGCCTTTGACTTCTTTATTCTTGTCAGTATCCCTAGAACATGGCGCAGTACCTGGGACACAGTGGCTACTCACACAACATTTACTGAGTAAATGAGTGAGTGAATGAATGAGAGCGGTTTCCAGCTCAGTTTTATCTAAGTTTAAGACCTGAGCTGAATTTATTCTTCTAAGCTGGCGCCTTTGACAAAAGCACAGGCATTCTGCAGTGAGTGATATACCGGAGCAGTTCCTGGGGCAGAGTTTTGGAAGGTGGATGGAAGATAGTTGGCACTTTTTCCTTGACCAGGATTAATGTGGGTCCAAGTGACTAGAAGAGTCCACTCGGAAACTCAGAAAATTGGGATTTATTTAAAAGTACCATTTAGAGAAAAAAGTTCTCTAGGAAAGAAGAAAAGGAAAATTTTTAAATGGAGTAGGAAAAGCAAGAAAGCCTATGCTTTCTTGATTTAGAACAGATAAATAATGACTAATATGTGTTTCATTAACTGAACAATTGTCGCATGGCAGACACAGTGCCTTATTTGTGTGTATTATCGCATTTAAATGACCATTTACTAATAGCACATTAAAACAATTATTATTATCATGCCCACACCCATCTTAAAAGCAAATAAAATTCAAAGACATTAAGCAGCTTCCCAAGGTCATACTATTTCTTTGTAGCAGGTCTGCTGAATTTAGTGACTGTGATGGTCTAAAGTACTGGAAATGCTTCATGTCCACTGTGGTGGGGTGAAGTAGAAGAAGGAGGAGCAGAAGGGAATATTCCAACGAAGAGACCATGGTGGGGAACTTCCCACATGTACTAACGGCATAGATACTGCCGCAGTTAGACTGTACTTCTCAGGACTGCCCAGGAGCCGCAGTGTGGAAGTTATCTACATGGTGGGAAAAGAGGCCACTCTTAATTATAACAGGCCATCTCATTCCTACCTTTCTGCCTCCCTTTTCCGCAGGATCTCCAACGAGCTTCATGTAAAATTTTTGACCATCAACCAATAATTTTGGTTTTGGACATTAAAAAGAATTCTTCAATGACTCCTAAAATAAATTAAGAAGGAGCCCCTAATTTCATGGATCTCCAAATCTCTAGGTTGTCTGAGCAGGAACACACTCATATCTATTTCTCATCTTTCCAACTGGCCGGCTCAGTATGCCTGTAGGAATGGTCTTCCCATAAGCCCAAGGTGCCAAGTGCTATGGTCAATCCTTGTGTAATCCTTCTGCCTCCTAGCACTCCCCCCAAAATGCATATTCATCTCATTCTCCCTCCACTTCATACCCCGGTGGCCCTTCCAGGTGCAGGAACATAACTCATAAGAAATATTAACATGAGCTGTTTATCACGGAGCTTGCGAAACAGAAAAGCAATAAAAGTGCAGGCATGCTCACTCAATTATCATTGAAATAGATATCACAAAAATTATTCAGTGTCAGAAATCTAATTTTGTATGATATTTCTATGTATTTTCACTGCTAATTTTTCTTCTCTCCAGTATTAGTGAATTAATATGCTCCAAATGCCCCTCCAGCTACCCTGGAAAAAAAATACTACTTATTTAGTTGAGCTACCCAAATCCATTAGACAAATTTCCTTTCCAGCAAAGCGTTGATGAATGAAACGTCGCATGCTAATGTAAGAATAATCAATTTAGAATGCTTATGACAATTAACAAAGCTGAAGATACGCCTTGAAGGCTCCATGCTTTGTCAGCCCTGATTTGGATTAAACTTGTGCTAATGGGATCATTTTTCTTCCAAAAGGTATTCTTTTTAGGCAGACCTATCAATTAATATGAATTATGCATGTATAAAAGTACTAATGTCATTAATTAGACAAATTAATTTTT
Source organism: Glis glis (assembly GCA_004027185.1). Lineage (NCBI taxonomy): Eukaryota > Metazoa > Chordata > Mammalia > Rodentia > Gliridae > Glis > Glis glis. The sequence continues at coordinate 6,964 of PVJS01028616.1, read as the reverse complement.
ATGATGCAGTGGATAGACTAACACTAGATTATATGTGATAACTTCCCCCACGGCGCCCGCCGATTTGAAAGAAATGAATAGTTTATATTTGTGAGCTTTCCAGAGACTCGATCGGGATTAATCAGGCCAGCCCGTAGGCGGGAGATGGTTGAGATGCTGCAGATTCCCGTGCTCTTCTCAGTCAAAGGGGTCACTCCAGAGACCAGGGAGCCCAGACTGCCACAGGAAGCAACTTCGGAATAATGCTACGCAGGGTCGTGGGGGACGTTAGTAATCTTTAAGCATTTGTTCAGTCAAAGTTTTCATTCATTCTCTTCCCTCGATTTATATGCTGTTGCCGAGGTGGACTAAAAAAAAAGGTCATAACAAAACTAGATAAATAAATCTAACAACAAATAAAGATCAGAAAACAAAACATACAGGAAAAAGGGCATCTTCCAATCACTGCATTGACTGACGTGGCTCATCAATGTTGGTCGGATTTGGTCGACACAGTATTAGCTTCTAACTCGGAGTCTCAGTTTAAACTCCTTCGTCCAGTATTAGTTGCTTTCATACTCAAATCCATGGGAACTTTGATGTCCTCAAGCTTTGTTAGTTTTCTAAAGTTACCTCAAGCAGCGTGGTGAGGTGCGATATTTATAAAAGTTAGTTGCTGTGGTTAAAATGCTTGTGTCCCTTCCAAATTCATGTTGAAACTTAACCCCCAATGCAGTCGTATTTAGAAAGCAGGCATTTAGCAAGCGATTGGGTCAGAGGGCTCCTCTAGAATGAGTGGGGTCAACGCCCTTATGAAAGACGCTCCATCGAGCATTCCTCCTTTTTGCCCCTCCACCTTCTACCATGGGGACACAGCAATGTACCCACTCTGATATTTTGGGGAGTTTTTGTACTGAGGATTGATCCCAGGGGTGTTCCACCTCCAAGCTACACCCCAGCACATTTTATTTTGAAATAGTGTCTCGCTAAGTTGCTGAGGATCTCGCTAAATTGCTGAGGCTGACCTCAAGCATGCGATCCTCCTGTCTCAGCCTCCCAAGTCCTAGGATTACAAGCATGCTCTGCTGTGCCTGACTCCCATTCTATAATATTTTGTTACGGTGACCCAAATGGACTTATGATTAAAGTGTAAGGCTACCACTAGGAAGTAAATCCAAAATGCTTTATTTCTTTTTATTATTCTTTTATTCCCTCCCCCTTTATTTTTCAGGAACTGGAAACATGATCTTATTCAAAGTTTTGAAACCAAGATGACTGATGACATATCCTAAAATCAAACCAGTGCCTTCCATCAGATCAAGGCTGGCAGGAATCCTAGCAAGTCGATGTGACCTAGGTAATGTCCCAAAGCTGTGTGAAAAAGGTTAAAAGAGACTTCTCAATCAAGGCTCCCACAGCTACTTCCTGGACCAGGGTAGATGCTCAGTGTGGGTTGGAAGAAATAAGTAGAAGTGTTCATTTAGCTAAGGATTTGACATGGGCTCAAAAAGCATGGGGCCATCACAGACACGTGGAGATCGTTTACTCTGTGTTCTCTGTGTCTTTTGTGAACATCTCAAGATGGTGTGGCATGGCCCTGAAAAACAAGCCCTTCGAGGATACAGTCCTGGGTTCAAATCACAAATCTGCCACATCCTAGCTGAGCGACACTGGGATTTGACACTCCCTCCCTCATTAAGACACTACGAGGCTTCACTGAGATTGTGTGTGATCGGCAATGTGGTGTGATACCTGCATCATTATTCCCAGGAGTAAAGCATATAAGGTAATGGAGATTCTTAGATGAAATAATGCCTTTGTTCATAAAATACCGACCACCCTGGGCAAGTGGATTGCTGAACACTATAATGAATTCAAGCCTCAATAAAAAGATGGGACATGGCATCCCATCCTCCAGTCAATTCTGATCAGAATATTATCTTCTTACTGTCAAAAGTAGGTGGGGAGGAGGAGATGGAGCAATCAAGGTAATGGCATCTGGGCCAGACTGCCTGGGTTCAAATCTTACTCCCACCTAGCCCGCACAATTAGACGAGAAAAAGAAATTAAAGGCATCCAAGCGGGAAAGAAAAAAGTGAAATTGTCTGTGTTCGCTGACATACTTCTTAGTCCAATGTCAGGGAGGATCTCCTGGGACAGTGAAATTGCTGCTGATCTAGATGGTTCCATTACAGTGGACTAAATTTTTGAGGAAAATGGTTACTTAGAGACCAGTATTCACTTATGTCTACATGTCTTCCTCCCCTGGTATATACAATTGGTTGATTAGTCAAACCACAATAGTCTTAATTTTCTAATTAATATGAATATGAGAAGTTTCTCATGATTCTTAAAAGTGAGCAGATGAACATGTCCTCTTGATTATTCCCTGAAGAGTGGAGGCCAACAACTCTCCCTTCAGTCTTTCATTTTAGCCCATCAACAAATGAATCTGGACTGGAGCACTTGCTTCCTTCCTTCCTGTCTCTCCTCAACATCCCAAGGGCAAAGACAGGGGGCCAATGCTGAAGCCATAGAGGATTTGAGTTAATACAACTCTCTGAATATAATGTTGTACCGAGGTCCTACCAAGTCTCTGACCATTTTTGTTTTCTCTAAAACTTCAGAGGGTAATGGTGAAGATGATGGTCTTTGGAACCTGATGTCCTGCACAACATCCATACGAGGGGATAGTGACGAAGGTCAGCAAGTTCATTGGACAAGCTCTTCTCAAACCAAGCACCCCTCGAGCTGCCTTGAGACACAAGGAGAAAAACAGTGACCATTCCCTGCTCCCTTGGAGCTGATATTCTACTGTCTTGGCAAGATGCTGGGAGGATACGATAAGGCCTGCAAGAGGCTGAGCACTGCTCCCCGGCACATGGAATTGCTCAGGAAGCATTAGCTCCTGTCGATGCTATTGTTGTTCACACCACTGCAGTTAAGAGAACGTAACCCTCCCACCTGGCACTGCCCACTGTGAAGAACTCAAGCTCCCAAATCCACGACTGCATTTTTTTTTTTTAAGAAAAGGTCTCAAACCTAAATCTTAGCCATTTCTGCCCATTTCTCAATGTTCCCTGAAGATGTGATTGTCCCCCCCCCCCTTTACTAACTCGCTGCAGGGAAATTTTCTTTCCCTCAGTGCACCCCACAGGTTGTCTGTGTTCTATGTGGAAGAGACAATATGGCACAGAAGAAAATAAAGGAATAGGTTTCAAAATAAAGTATAAAAAAAAAATAGGGCCGGGGGCGTAGCACGGAGGTAGAATGCCCCTGCGTTCAATCCCCGGTACCGCAAAAAAAAAAAAAAAAAAAAAAAAAAAGGAATAGGAAAGATAACATTAACAGCGCATGCCAGCTCTGTTGGCTACAGGGAATAACAAGGCTTGGAAGACACTATATGAAGCTTAACTCTCATTCTCTCTTTTCTTGTTTTGTCTTGTCTTGCTTTTTCTTTTTTCTTTCTTTTTTCCTTTTTTGTATTGCTGGATTAATCCAAGGGTCTTGCACATGCTAGGCAAGTGCTCTACCACTGAGCTACACCCCCAGACACCCATTTTCTTTTTCTTAGAGTGTGTGCTTGCCTGTTAGACCCTCGCTAGGAAAATCTAGGGGTCTTCATGCTGTGCAAGTTGGGAACCTGGCATATCAGCTGGGGTTCTTTGGTTTCAAGCATTGGAACCTCACTCCAATTGGTATAAAACAAAGAGGAGAATAATTAGGAGAAGATGGGGTGGTTCCCATGCCCCAGGGAAAAGCTGGCATGCTGTGGTAAATGCTAGAATGATCCCAGTGGGGCCTGAGCAGTGAGATCTAATGAGTTGTCTCTTGCAGGTGTTTTCTCAAAATGAGGTTATTCTTTTATTAGTGGTTAGTTCATTCAATGTCAATTATGGCTGATTCATCCCTCATACTTATCCCAAGTGCACTGTACAATCTCTTGTCCTCGTTGCAACCTTCTAATGACCATGATTGGGTTTCTCAATGACTAGAAAGAAAATATGAATACTACCATCCTTGACTTTGCTTGTTTTCATCTCAAGGGAAAATTCCGGCAAGATTTTCATTTTATTATTTTTAAATTTTTATTGGTTCACCGTAATTGCACATGATAGTGAGATTCAGAGCAATACATTCACATATGCACATAACACTATTTGGTCTGTTTCTCTCCCCATTCTCATATGTACATAACATATTTGCTCTGTTTCTTCCCTCCCCTCCTCTCTCCCCTGATCCCCAACCACTACTCCACTGATCCTCCTTCTAATCTTCATGAAGTCCTTTTTCTTTCCTATTTTCTCTGTAGCTTCCACATATGAGAGAAAACATACTGCCCCTGATTTTTTGAGTCTAGCTGATCTCAGTTAGCATGATGTTCTTCAGTTCCATCCATGTTTCTGCAAATGTCATAATTACCTTCTCTTTTTATACTTTTATTCGTACATTATAATTATTCATCATAGTGAGATTCAAAGTCATACATAAATACATATACACACCACTTGATGTATTTCCCTCTGAGTCCCATCTTACTCCCCTCCCTCTCTCCCTGCCTCCCTCCCTCCCCATACATGTTAGTGATATTTGTAGTGACAACTTCATGTATGGACATAACCTTATTTGAACTGTTTCCTTCCTCAAGCCTTATTTTACCCTCACCATCTCCCACCCCCAGACCCCTTCCACTATTCTACTGGTTTCTCTTCTCATTTGACTAAAGTCCCCTTTACTTCCTATTTTTGATTTAGATTCCACATATGACCCTTGACTTTCTGAGACTGATGTCACTTAACATAATATTCTCTAGTTCAATATGTTTTTCTGCAAATGACATAATTTTGTTCTTCTTTATGGGCAAGTACAATTCCATTTGGTGTATATATCACATTTTTTAATCAATTCATATAGAAGAACAAAAGACCCAGATTAGCCAAAGCAATCCTGAGCAACAGGAACCATGCGGGAGGCATCACAATACCTGACTTCAAAATATACTACAGAACAGCCGGGCGTGGTGGCGCACGCTTGTAATCCCAGTACTTGGGAGGCTGAGAATGGAGGATCCAGGTTTGCGGCCAGCCTCAGCTACTTAGTGAGACCCTGTTTCAAAATAAAGAACAAAAAATAAGGCTGAGGGTGTAGCTTGGAGGTAGAATGCCCCTGTGTTCAATCCCCGGTTCTGCAAAAAAAAAAAAAAAAAAATACTACAGAGCAATAGTAACAAAACAACATAGTATTGGTATAAAAACAGACACATAGACCAATGGAATAGAACAGAAGATACAGAGACAAATCCTCATACTTATATCCAGCTGATTTTTGACAAAGGCGTCGAAAACATATGCTGGAGAAAAGACAACCTTTTCATCAAATGGTGTTGGGAAAACTGGATATATGTATGTTGAAGAATGAAATTAGATCCCTTATCTCTCACCCTGCACAAAAGTCAACTCAATATGTATCAAAGACCTAGAAATTAGATCAGAAAGTTTTCAACTACTAGAAGAAAACATAGGGCCAACTCTCCAACGTATTGGTACTGATAGAGACTGCCCAAATAAAAACTCCAAAGCTCAGGAAATAAAATTGAGACTCAATAAATGGGACACCATCTAATGAAAAAGAATTCAGAATCAATAAATGGGATGCCATCAAATTAAAAAGTTTCTGTAAAGCAAATGATACAATCAAGAGTCTGAAAAGAGAGCCTACAGAATAGGAGAAAATCTTTGCTAGCTGCTCCTCTGATAGAGGACTAATATCTAGATTATATAAAGAACTCAAAAAATAAAAAACACAAAATTACTCAATTAAAAATAGACTATTGAAAGCTGGGCATGGTTGTGCATGCTTGTAATCCCAGCACTTGGGAGGCTGAGATAGGAGGATCGCAGGTTCGCAGCCAGCCTCAGCTACTTAGTGAGGCCATCCGAAACTTGGTGAGATCCTGTTTCCAAATAAAGAATAAAAATGGGGCTGGGGGTATAACACAGAGGTAGAATGCCTCTGGGTTCAATCCCTAGTACCACACACACACAAAAAGGCTATTGAATTTCTCAAAAGAAGAAATACAAATGGCCAACAAAAATATGAAAAAATGTTCAACATCATTACTAGTCAGGGAAATGTAAATTAAATCTATCCTGAAATTCCATCTAAGTCTGTTTAGAGTGGCAATCATCAAGAATACAAACAATAATTAATGCTGGTAAGGATGGGGGGAAATAGGAACTCTCATACACTGTTGGTGGGATTGTGAATTAGTACAACCACTGTGGATATCAGTATGGATGTTCCTCAAAAGCCTAGGAATGGAATTACCATATCACCAGCTATATCACTCCTATTTATCTTTCCAAAAGAATTAAAGTTAGAATACTATAGTGATACATGTATACACATGTTTATAGCAGCACAATTCATGACGGCCATAATTTCCTTCTTTTTTATGGCTAAGTAAAACTCTGTTGTGTATATATGCCACTTTTTACTTATCCATTCATCTGTTGATGGACACCTAGTTGGGTTCCATAACTTGGCTATTGTGAATTGTTCTTGCAAGCCTTGTGCTACTTCTGTCTGCTCTCCAGAGAGCAACTGGTTCTCAGTGATCTCCATAGGGAACGAATGTCAATTTCCTTCAAGTACTTTGGATACTGAAAGCTGCAGGAACTTACATTGCTAACTTTTACCCACACCCCAAATTTTCTTTTTATAATAAACTTTTTATTGAAGTGCAACATAGAGAAAAGTAAACAAATCAAACATACACAGTTCAACAAATTTTCACAAAGTGAACATTTATTCACAATAAATATAACATGACCAAAATTCCAAAAGTTCCCTTTCTATCTCATAAAGTCTGAACCACAATTCTTCCCAAAGGCAACCATTTTCTTGACTTTCTGTAGCATAAATTAACTTTATTTGTTTTTTTTTTTTTTTTGCGGTACCGGGGATTGAATGCAGGGGTGTTCTA
>PVJS01028615.1:0-25382 GCA_004027185.1 Glis glis | reverse complement strand
GGAGAGGGCGTGGTCCTCGGGAGAGGGCGTGGTCCTCGGGAGAGGGCGTGGTCCTCGGGAGAAGGCGTGGTCCTCGGGAGAGGGCGTGGTCCTCGGGAGAGGGCGTGGCCCTCGGGAGAAGGCGTGGTCCTCAGGAGAAGGTGTGGTCCTCAGCCGTGATTCTACTGGGGGATGGTGGAAACGTTAGGAGGTGGGGCCTACGTGGAGGAAGTAGGTCAATGGGGGTGTGCCTTTGAAGGGCAGGTTTGACCCCAGCCCCGCTCGGACTCCCTGCTTTCCGGCTCCCGTGGGGTGAGCGTCTTTCCTCTGCCATGCCTTCCTCATCTCTGCCTCACCTCAGAACAGAAACAACACAGGCAAGGACTCTGAAACCTCTGAAATCATGAGCCAAAAAAACCTTTCCTCCTTTTAAATTATCCCAGGTTATCTCATCACAGTGACAGAAAGCTGACTTCACATGGAAAAGGGAAACTGTAGGTAGGTATTACAAAATCTCTAAGGAGCAAAAATTCCAGAACTTTCTATGCTGAATTTTGAGTGAATTTGATAGTCTAGGATGACAGTTAATCTTCAAGTCACAGCTAATTGGTCTAAAGAAACCCAAGAACAAAGCTAGAACTTCAAAACATGTCTTGAGGCAGGGGCTCAAACAATGCCCTCAGGTCTGGATTCTCTTCTCTGCTCCTCACTGTTCTCTGTTATAGTTTCACTCTCGGGACAGCTGTTGTGTGGTGGTGTTGATGGCCGTTAGCAATCTAAAATTTCATTCTGCTAATTTAGTAATGCAATCTGAAAGAGATAATCACCCCCACCCCACCCACACACCAAAGATTTCCAATAACAATCTCAGAGCTGATTTTCATTGATCTGAGGTAGAATGTCTGCCTCTCATATGAAGACAATTGCTAGTTTTGTGGGTAATGGAATGTTCCCATGTGTCCTGGGATTAAGAGCAGGCAGACACATCTCAACTGGGTGCAATGGAGGTAAAGGAAGATGATGTTCCAAAGCAAAATTGGAGTGGTCTTCAGAAGGGGCCCGGATGTTGGGAAGGTGAAATAAACAGACAATAATTTTTTTTTACAATATGCTGCATTTTACCCTAGCTGTGCAAACAACAGCCACTGGAGGGTAGAGATTCTGAACAGGTTGAGAAGCATCTGAAGGTACATTTGCTGAATGATAGGAGGCTAACTGGTTCCTCAAGCAAATGAACGTCAGCCCATACGCAAGGCTGCAGAAGAATCTTTGTCCAGGTTCTTCCCCTAGAGAGGCCTGAGCCCTGGCAGTTACATGGCTTAGACTCAAGTTTAACTCTTATTTCTTATGGATTTCTTTTTGTTTAATGGTCCCGTCTTTCTACTAAATGTTTAATTCTTAAGCAAGTTTTTGCTGCTGGTGTGTGTGTGTGTGTGTGTGTGTGTGTGTGTGTGTGCATACACATGCATGGGTTAGGGACTGAATCAGTGTCTCACGTATGTTAAGCACAGGATGCACACACCCACAGCTCAGTTTGACCTAATTTCATTCTGTAGTGTAGACTATGGAAGAAAGTAAAACTGTTTTCCCCTGCAACATTTCAATATTTTGATTAAAACAATTTGCACTAGGCATGGTGGCACATGCCTGTGATACCAGTACTTGGGAGGCTGAGACAAGAGGATCACAGATTCTAGGCCAGCCTTGGCAACTTAGTGAGACCCTGTTTCCAAATAAAAAATAAAATGTGGCTGGGGGTTTAGCTCAGAGGTAGAATGCCCCTGGGTTCAATCCCCAGCACCACACACACACACATACACACACACACACACACACACACACACACACACACACCCAAAATAATAAAAGTAGGAAAATATAGTCATGAGGCCTTCTGTTTATTTATAGCTTGACAAAGGAAAGAACAAACAATATGATAACAGGAACTTGAATCCACAGTAAGATGAGGCCTTGAAATTGTGTTCTAGGGACTCTTGTTAAAACTTCAGTGGAGAAATGAGGGTTGTGATAACCTCCCATCCCAAGGTCCTGAGTGCCCAGTTTAATCATAATATTTCAAATGTCTCATAATCATAATTAAGGTTTCAGTTGAGAGACAAAGGTTGTGATAATTTCAAGGCACAGCCAGTTCTGTTCCAATGCTTGTTTTGAAAACATAAATGTATTCTAATAGAAAGGGACAATTTGCACATAATGGGAATTTTGTATTTGCTTGTATATGATTTCATCTAAGAGAAACGCTAGACGCATGTGGAGATCTGTGGAGTGGGGCAGCGTGGGACGCACAAGGGCGCACATGCACGGCTCCCACACGTGTCCCTGCTCCCTTGACGCTCTTTTGCGTTAGGAGCCTCGCTTACCCACATTTGCTGTTACAACTTTTCCCCCGATTTCAGTAAGCCTGCCTCCATCATTTGACTATAACTCAAAGCTATCACTCTGCTGACATCAACGTTTATAAGCACACTGCAGATCTTTTCCAAGATAAAGCGTCATACTCACTGTAGTACTTATGTATGTCTTAGCCATCCAAACTGTGTAAGACTGTGTCACCATTTTTAATAGATTTCCTTTTGCATATTTGTTTTTAATATATTACTGAAGGAGTTTTTGAGTGTTGTTCCCCTAACCCCAGTTTTCCAACAAGCCCTGTGTTATTTCTTTGATTAATTTTTCAGGATGATGAGTTTTAGGAATATGTGTCCCTTCATAATAAAACTGACCATATTTGAATGTCAGTAGAATATCAAATGTTTAAGAATTATACCAAGTTAATATTTACTGAATGAGCACTGTGTTCCAGATATTCTACATACACTATCTGATTTATTGTATTTAACCCATTTATCTGATTTAACAACCCTATGGATGTATTCTCTTTATAACAGAGGCAACTGTGAGTTAGAGGAGTTAAATTATTTGTTCTGGTGCCTTGCCTAGGCATGAGAGAAGGGGAACTGGGTGCCACATATCAAAAACAGGAGACAGGATGAGATGGAAGAAATAAAAGAGACAAGCGGGCATGGAAAGAAGGACTGTAGCTCTACGTCTAAAAACTCCACAATCACCCTCGCCTTCACTCTGCCTCCAACTCTGAATTCTTAAAACCTCCAGTAAATCTTAGAGAACTGCAAATCCAGTTAATTGGTGCATGTATATTTTGTTAGCTTATGGAATGGCTCTTGAGACTGGTAAAAGAAACTAGAGAAAGACCTTGTTCAAGGCCCAATGATGTGGGTACAACTGAAGTGCTGTCAGTCAACCAGATCACAGAAGCAGACTACCATCGCTGCTCTGCAGTCCAGGAACAAAAGAATCAAGCTCACACCACCACATGCTCCCATTTGCTTACCTGTTTTTTTTGTTTACAAAGTTTTCTATAAAAGAAGAGCCATGCCCCAACACAGCTGCTCTCTCTGCCTGCCTGTCTCTCCTCCCCCTCCCCCCTTCTCTCTCTCTTGTTTCTGCTTATGAGAGGGGCCTGCATTATTTGAATTTGTATCTTTCTTCCCTTTAAATAAACCCACTGTAACTCTACTTTTAGTCTTGGGAATTCTTTTCCAGCCCCCATCCGCAGCATATATGACATGGCAGATTCTGAATGCAGCTCTCTTAGAATGTGGATCCCACTTCAAACAACATTGGTTAAGTTCAGCCAAAGCCAAACTGTGCTGAGAGCAGTAGGTTCAGAGAGACCAGCAGCATGCACGCACCTGCCTCTCACTAAGAACATGGGGCCTGGGAACTGGGTAGCCTTGCAATTAAATCCAGGTTCCACCATGTACTAGAGGGATGTCATTGAATAAGTCACTTAAGCATTCCAAAATTCAGTTTTCTAATCTGAAAAAAATAACTAAAGGCATCGAGCATTTATTATTACCCTCAAAACATACTATGAGACAAATATCATCTTTTTTCTACAAATGACAAAATTGACCTTGGAAAAGTAAAGTAACTTGATTAAGCTCCTAAGGATGGGGCTGGAGTTAGGCTGCAGCCAGTTAAACTCCAGACACTGGTCTCATTAACGAGTATTTGCCACAGTTCCCAATAAAACCTTCCTCTTGGCTGTCTCTGAGGCTTGAGAAAGATGCTGTATATAAACTTCTTAGCACTATGCCCAGTCTATGATATGAACTTAATAAATGAAGTTGTTTATTATTATTATTACCACTGGAATTTAGCCAAAAACATAAATAATTATAATACATGGCAGAACATATATACCATTTGAGAGGTACCCAAAAAAGGTTTGTTAAGGGAGTTGAAAAGAGGGAGAGATGACATCTGTAAATAACACAATCCTTCAAGGAGGCAGCACTTGAAATGCACTGTGTAGGACCCTGGCAGACAGAGATGAGCGAGGGCAATGTATGTGGAGGTAACAGCAGGGACCCTAACACAGAGACAGGAACTGCGGAGTCCATTCTGGAGCAGACAGCATCTGTAGGCTGCAGCTGGTGATGTGCGTGGGAGCAGGGGCAGGGGAGATGAGAGGAAGGACCACCTGAGCCTCCTGGGAGGGCTTCACGCTGGGTGAGGAGTCCTCGCTGAACAGGGTGCACAATGTGGAGTCAGGGTCTCTTCTGAGCTGGAAAGTAACCTAGGCAGGGTTGTGTGCAAAGACTAATGTGGCAAGGATTGTAGCAGAGAGTGGCTGAGGGCGTGGGCAGGGCAGAGCAGCTGAGTCACCAGATGCCACCCTGCCGGCCTCCAGGTGAGTGTGGGTTCCCCTGGAGAGCACATTCCTGGGCGACGCTTTGATCTGCTAGTCCTTTATGGCCTGTGAGGTTGGCAGTGCAACAGCGCCCTCTACAGGCATCTTTGTGTTAGGCGCAGAGGAATTTAGATGAGCGAAGACCTTCTAATTAATCCAAAGAACAGGTTTTAAAACCCACAGGAACTCTGAATTGGTGTCGTAGGCCACAGAAGCTGGTTGGGAGATGAGGATACACTCCTAACCAAACCCAAGGTGAGAAGATAGGGCCAGTGCTTTATATGTTATGTTCTTCAAATGAAGCTAGATTTTTATAGTAAAACATCTTGGTTTCTAAATATGGGCTTGATTTAAAAAAACACAGGAAAGTAAAAAGAAATCATATGACTATGGATTGGATCTGTCTTGCTGGCTTCACATTTTCGACCTATACTTCCCAACCATCTTTAGAATCAAACTTGACCACTTAGACAAGAATATCGTAACCAAAGGGCCCCAGCCAAGTTAAATAAACACACAGCTGCATAAAGCCCAGGTCATCTGAGTGTCAATTCACTGCACAGACTTTTTAAATATGGTTTCCAACTGGGCATGGTGGCACACGCTTGTAATCCCAGTAGTTGGGAGGCAGAGACCGGAGGATCCGGGTTCGCGGCCAGCCTCAGCTACTTAGTGAGGCCCTCCGCAACTTTGTGAGACCCGGTTTCAAAATAAAGGATAAAAAATAGGGCCGGGGGTGTAGCTCGGAGGTAGAACACCCCTGGGTTCAATCCCTGGTACCGCAAAAAAGAAAAAATAAATAAATATGGTTTCCAATTTTTGTCTTAAGCTGGACCAACGCCATTTACTGTCTTTCTCCAAAGTGCATATGAGGCGAGAGGTAGGATTGAGAGTGGCATAGGGGAAGACGGATTTTACTGAGAGTTTACTGAAGATGGGAAAAACACTTGGTTGCCTCAGTCCTCATCCCATCACCATCCTGAGTTGGGTGTGTCTCCGTTAGAGTAACAGAGACCCTTGTCCAAATACAGGATAGTCTCTTTTCAAGTGACCTTCTCCTTCCTTGAGTCCTGAGGATAAGCCAGGGTTTATTTACAGTCTACAGTCCATGCACTCAGCTGTCAGCAGGCACTTGACACTGTTGTGGCCCCACCCTCAGGACGGTATGCAGATTGTAATCTGTCGATGACAGCAGGGAATTTTTGCAGTTGATCTAGGACAAAGGTGACTTCATGCATGTTTAAGAAGAGAACTATATTCATTTGCATACAAATCACTTGGGTACTAAGTTGACTGAGAAATTAACCCCCAACCATTAAACTATTTTAAACTATTATAAACTATTTTCCACAAAATGTTGGGAAGCATTATCATCTAGAGCTTAGATGAGGAACTTCGGCATTGGACCTCTCTCAGGTTCTGGGTTCTGCCACTTAAAAGCTCTGTGACCTTGAACAGGTGAATTGTCTTCTCTTCTGGAAGCCTCAATTACACACAGGTGTGGATTAGTCAAAATAATGCAAATAATGCTTTCACACATTATAAGTGTTCAAAAATGGCAGCTCACTTCTACTATTGCTTCATCTTGATTTGTTAAGGAACTTAATATCAAATCAATATTTTTGTGCAATTTTAACAATCTAGAGATGCCGTTCTTTTTAGAAAGTTGTGAGGTCTAATTAACATCCTCTTAAAGATCAAAAGCAAAAAGCACTGCTAGCTATTTTGATAGCTGCTTGACTTTGTTCTTAACTGAATTTCAATGTAAGCAACTTATGTTCCAGTATCTGAAATAAAAAAAGGCAAAGAAAGGCCAAGAGTGTTTATACAAGAACTGATTAAATGATTCAATTCTACTTGTTATCATATAATCACATTCTTAATCTTTTTGAGATGTTTCCTTGGAAGCTGCAGGTGTTGTCCACCATCTGGAATATCCATCATGTCTAGTTTTGGCAGAGGAGTAAAATACAATGACAGGGCATATTGTTTTAGATGGATATTCTCAGGGCTTAGTCTGGGAATTCTTGGGACATTTACTGCTCAGGCTCTTGTACTCTGGGATGGGCATTGTTTGATTAAAGATTAACAGAAGCTTCAGACAGAATTTGGTAGATAGGTTTCTGAATGTGCTACTGAATTGGTCTGGGCTGAAGGTTTGGTCAGAAATGTGGACTCACCCAGATTAGCAGTGCCAGACTCTGACAAATTAAATTTCAACACTTCCAGTTCTTCTTGGCAGATGCTCACATCTGATGTCATGCAGCCATGATGTAAGCCAGAAAGAGTGATATTTTGCAACAGAGAGATTCTGGTAACCCTTCCCATGAGTGTGGGTTGCAGGATATCAATATTTATATCACACACAGAAAGCATGTTACATTTTGTAATACAGAGAAGTTAGATGGCTTACTCATAGTGTTCTGCATACAGGAATTGTCCTTATGTTCTACATCAAAAGCTTAAATTGCTGATGTTTGTCTTGTTATTTTCTTAAGACATTTTTTTCAATTAAATATAATGAATGGGAAATCTTATTGACGTCACCAAAATGGATATGTCAAAATTAAAGGATTAGATCTGCATTGTGCCAGGAAACTAAAAGATGAACGATGGTATAATTTCACCCTCTTCAAACTTATGAAAATATGATGGTACAAAAAGCTCATTTGGGGAGAGAGGATACAATGACAAGCAATTGTATGCCCTTGTTTTTAAATTTACTGGCTCAGGTTTGGCTGAGGTTATAATGTTTATTCCCACCCACATCATCATCTAAAATGTTAAATAATGATGCGCTCATGAATATTGATGACCTAAGAATATGCTCTTAAAGAATTGAAGAATAGAAACAGGGAGGAGACAAGAAGGGAAATGAAAGAAGTTGATGAAGCCCTTGGCCGGTTTGATTTTGTCCGATGCCAGAAACATGTCATCATTTCTTTGCTTAATAATCCACCCAACTTAATGATCCAGGATTGATAGCTCAAAGTGTAGTTCTAATGCAGGGAGTTCACTGGTAAGCTCTTTTCAGGGACTTATTGCATATAGGAGACAAATTGTAAAATATGAAACAATTTGCAGATCATTTGTATTTATGTATTTTCCCATAGAAGTCTTGTATATATATGCAAACATGGCCAGGTGTGGCTGCAGTGCATTGGACCACCGAAGATTCCTTCTGGTAAAATTAACCCCAGGAGTTATGGGTTCACAAGATTATTTCATATGATAGACCACACGCAGATGGCTTTCCTAAGCTATATTCTACGTTTCTGTACAGTCTCACTGGGTAGATTTTATATTGTTAATGAATACTATTCTGTAGGTTAAAAAAAGGGTTTTGTATTAGTATTTGCTTCGACTCTCATTTTGGTTTAGCAACCTGGGAATTTAAATGATCTGTCTGATATTGTTCTCATTTTAATCTATTGTTTTGAAGTTGACAAGCACTTAGAGACAGCAAATATGTCTAACCATTTAGAGTCTCACCTCTCCAGAGTATAGCCATACTTCCTCTTTCTTTCACCGGGAGGCAGTCCTAATGAACTAAAGCAGGCCTTTATTGTTTCTTCCTGGCCTCTTCCCAGCCTTTTCACCTCTTTTTGAAAAGCTCAGGAAGAGCATAGCTTTCTAGGTGCGGTGGCAGAGTCACTGGGAGGAACCTCCACTCCCCACCCCTGGGAATGATGCAACCTCTGCACGCAGCATGAGGACACACAGAAAGTGCTGACATGTGATTCATTTGCATTAAATTCCTTCTGAAGAAAAAAAAGCTAGTGAAACACCTTCTCCTCAAAGGAAAGCAGAATTAAAAGTTAAGAGTGGACAAAAGCTACAACTTAAAGCAAATGAAAGGCTTATTACTAGGCTGCCATTGTAAGAATGCTCGAGTTTGACCCACTTTTTGTGTGTGCGTGGTGGCGGTACTGGGGGTTGAACCCCGAGGCATTCTACCTTCGAGCTACACCCCCAGCCCAATTTTATTACTTATTTGGAAACAGGGTCTCGCTAGGTTGATGAAAGTCTCACTACTTGCTGAGGCTGTCCTCGAACCTGCGATTCTCCTGTCTCAGCCTCTCAAGTACTAGGATTACAGGCGTGCGCCACCACGCCTGGTTAGTTTGACCCTGTTTTAACCAAGCTCATGATCAAAACTGTTTTGTTTTTGTACACCACGATACAAAAAACAAGTCCAGAAATTCAGATTAAATCTAAAAAGAAACATGGTAGATGTTGTTATTCTTTAATTTCATTTTGTATTCCCTTTAAAAATAAATTACTATTTTACAAATTGACCACTAAAATATACACCTAAAATAATACCCAGTGGTATGTTTGGGGGTTAGAGGTGGGGTTGGCGATGGAAGTGTTGAGGATAATCTCTCTTGCAGTGCAGATATGGAAAATTTCTTTCTTCTCCCACCATCAAATTTTAGAGCTATGAGGGCCTTATAGAAAATGAAACCAAAGACCAAAGAAATTAAGGGACCTGCACAAGACTGTTTGAATCATGTGGCAGAAATATAATTAAAAAGGAAGTACCTTGAGTCCCCAAATAATTATTTCTACCATTGCTCCATTTTTCCTATGTGCAAATCTGTTATCAACTCTTCAACTGCTCAGAAATGGTGAAGTCTCCATGTACTGTTGACTGGTGAAAAAACTCCTATGTCTAGTTCTTTGGTTTCTATTTCAGGACCAATTGTAGACTTTTTAGTCATGAGGACAATTCTAGATTTCAGCCCAAATGGATGGTCACCAGTTAATTCCACTGGTGAGAGTGATGAATAAAAGCATCAGGGGATAAACGAGTCCAACGAAAAATTGTATAATCCATATGGAAACGGAAACACTTTGCCTATTCTGGACTTGATATCCAGAGAGCTTTCAGTCCTGAGAAACACTTTAGCTTATCCATACTTCACACATAAATGTTGCACAGTATTGTCACAAGCTGGGTAAGATTTGTGTTCGCTGCGGGCATTCCATTGTTCAATGGCAATTAAGAGGTATGTTTAGTTCACATGAGATGCCACAGCACTGATCTCATGCTAAAAGTTGAGCTCAAATTCTTTTAAATACCATGAAAACAGAATGCTTGGGCTTAGGTCCATGGAGTGAACAGAGAAGTAGCATTGAGGTGATCCAAAATGCTGGGTAGCGAGCGCACGAAGCAGCAGGACTTGGCACTGCTGTGGCTTGCTGCGAAGTTGACAGTCATTCCCACGAAAACCCCCAACTGACGTGGCCAGCAGCACAGGACCCAGTCTTTCTGCGGTGAGAACGATAACCACACAGCAACAAGCCCAGCGTAGAACTGTGAACTGGGCTTCTGCCGTTCTAGCTTGTCCTCTTGGCTCCCGTGGCCCCCAAGGACAGCAGAGTCTCAAGACTGGAGTTGAATTTGATCTTCTCACTTCACTGCCATCCCAACTTCCGTTATTTTCAAGTCTAGTCAGCTTGGCACGTTTTGTTGTTTCACTTGAGGATTTCAATTTGGGGCCCACTGATTTTTACAAATGACTCCGTGAAAACGTCTCACAAGGGCCTCACAGTGGTCTCCCTCCTGAACAGATGCTGTAAGGCGATTTCAGTTTTAGACACCTACAACAGAGCATTGGTTTCCTTATGAGTATAGATCATTGTGGATTATGCAAATGCACTGGTGTGGCAGTTGCTACACCAGTGCCCTAGCCAGGTCCCTTTGCCCACCGGTAGACCCATCCCTCAGTGGCTCTGGGCATTGGCAGGCTCACCGCAGTATCTTTCTCCAGAGGACTGCCCATAGCTAACAGAACACCTTGCCAGGAGATTCCTGGGGGAATATGAGCCCCTCCTTCTAGTTTACCATCTTCCAACCTGTGATTGATTAATAAGGTATAATAAAACCAAGACCTCTCCTCTTTGAGACAGGTCAACAATACCATTCATTCTAGACCTCCCTGCAGTTCCAGTCACAGCCTTGCTTAGCTGCTTCTGCGGCTGTACCTGCTTTCCTTACTCTATTACAGGTTTCCCGGCAGAGCCGTCCCTCAACCTGTCCATGCATGACCAGACCCAGCTCAGGCTCTGCTTCTGGGAGCCTGACGTGACAGCTAGCTTACTACCATCAACAGGTTTTTACATCTCCTCCTTCTCCCTGCCACCCCCTTCTCTTTCTTGTTCTCTTTCTCTTCTTTATTGTTATTATTCTAGATCTCTTATATAACTATGCAAGTGATGTAATATAGATTTGAATTTCTTAAGCAAAATAAAAATTTTCTAATTTTACATGGGTTGTTCAGTCATTTTAAAAATGGCAGCTTAGTAAACTACAGTGAGGGAAATGTAATTGTTAATTTTTTAAATTATGTATCTCACATTATTTCATGATTTTTTCCTAGTTACATGAATTTAAGGAGAAATCACTAGTGTGGAGATGAACTAGAAAAAAGGATGAATACATAAATAGTTTATACTTATTTATAGATCAAGTTTATCATCTTAGGTTTTTAGCAGTAGACAGTATCTTCCAAAATTACCTCCAATTGAAATCTGGGGAGAAAATGGCCTGTGTTTGTCACACACTTTCATTTCTTGATTTTTTTTCAGCCAGCAAATATTTACTGAGTGTCTATTGTGTTATAGGTACAGAATTAAAAACTAAATGTATAATTGTGAAGAAGCCACACTGAGTCCCTACTCTCTGGGGACCTCCTGTCTTCCTCATTTAGGTGTACACAGGTAGGAAGAAAGGAAATTGTAAATTTGGACTATCCAATTTCAATTCAAGGTAAATTTTTACCACTTTTCTGAGTTTATGAGAAAAGACTATGGAGGACCTTCTCAGATTTATACTCCTTTTTTTTGGTAGTGGGGAGCATTTTGCCTCCAAGCTACATCCCCAGCTCTTTTTTATTTTTTATTTTTTTGAAATGGGGTCCCACTAAGTTGCGGAGGGTCTCACTAAGTTGCTGAGGCTGGCCTCTAACTTGCCATCCTCCTATCTCAGCCTCCCAAGTACTGGGATTACAGGCGTGCACCACCACACCCGCTACACTTCTCTCTTCATTAAAAAAATATACATGCCAATGCCTGGCACATTGTAGGGACTTAGTAAATATTTACAAAACGAACACATGCGAAGTGACTTCATATTTTGTCTTTTTCATACCTCTTTCTTACGTAGCAATAAAAAATAGCAAGAAAACCGCTTAATAGTAATCCAACACCAATCCCAATTGCAATGTATTTTTCATAAGAATCCACAGCATATGAAGTTAAGGTCAAGTGCTCACACCTTTCTCCAGTATAACCAGAAAAACACCTTCAAAAAGAGAAAAAGAATGTAGAATTTTAATTTAAAGCTCATAATGACAAAGAAATTATATAATATAAAAAAATTTAAAAAGGGAAAGTAAGCATTTTAAAGAGGCGAACACCAAATAAAAAACAATTGTTAAAGGTAAGGAGCTCTGAATTTTACAATAATCATTTCATTAAGGCCCTGTACTTCTCTCTCATTGGTAGATGGGAAAGGTAGTATGCTTGTCAAGAAAACTGAGCAAATAAATGATCATAAAAATTGTATCCTGGTTGCTTCAGAATTTGATAATCCTTAAAAAAAAATGTTGCCTTGCTCCATTTCATTTTGTCCTACAAACAATCCTGTAAAAACTAGGAATCACCTTTGTATGTTGTTAAAAATCTGGATTCTGATTCAGTGGTTCTGGGGTAATGCATAAAATTCTACATTTCTAACCATCCAGGTTCCACCGATGCTACTAATCTGGGAACCATATGTTTGAGTAATGAGGATTAAGTAGTTTAGAAAAAGACTCTTTAGCCGGGCTTGGCGGTGCACGGCCATAATCCCAGTATTTGTGAAGCTGAGACAGGAGGATCACAGGTTCAAGACCAGCCTCAGGAACTTAGTAAGACTCAGCAACCTAGCAAGACCCTATTCCAAAAGCTGCTTCTGGGTTCAATCCCCAGTACAAAAATAGAAAAAGAAAGAAAGAAGAGAGAAAGAGAAAGAGAGAGGAAGGAAGGGAGGAAGAAAAGAAAAGAAAAAAGAAAAGAAAAGAAAAAAGACTTTCTTTAAATATTCAAGTACAAAGAGGATTGGCAAGTCACCTTAAGATCAAGCATCATTTTTACTAGATTAGACAGAGGAGTGTGGACATGTACTATGAGCTACTACAGAGGCACAAATCCCCCTTCTCCTGTCTCTAGGACATGGGAAATTCTTTGCACTTACTTGCAGAGGGCTTTCTTTAGCTCATAGTGGAAGGCACAGACACCATTGATGCAGTAACTATTATGGTCTTCCAGGCAAGGATGTGCGAACTTCAAGGCTATGGGTCCTTCTATGTAGTCCTCTAAGAAAAGGAGATAAAATTGATCAGATGAAGTGTGTCCTACTTTTATGATAAAATTTTCAATGCATATGTAAAGAGACCTTTTATTTTAAGAATAATTTGGGGGTGCTTTGTCCTTTGAACTATTGATTCCTTTGGGAGGTTGGTTTTATTCGCAAGGGTTGGGTTAATGTCATCTAGACATATCAATTAGAGGGTAGAGGTGACTGATGATGGTTCCATTCCTTGGAAGCTACATAGTAAGGTGTAGAGAGAACTTTGCCAAAAGGTGGCAGCATTGGTTCTAAGTCTTGGGTTATTTTGAGTAATGCTTTCCAAACCTATGCTTGAATGCTCATAAATATAGAATACTTCATATGATCTTTGCATTTTTCTCCTTTACAGTGAGAAGCCAGCACTTAAGAGGATCTGGATTTATACTTGCAAGATAATAAACTAGATTTTTATTCCCTCTGCAGAAGAAAAGATAGTAAGAATTCCTCCTTACTCTTAGGAGAACTACTGTGAAGTGCTACTTGGAAAGGGGACATTTTCCCTGACAGACTTCAGAAGAGGTATTCTTATGACCTATACAAGAAGCCAGAAAGAACTCACTGCTCAGACTAACATAGTGAATAACCATACCTTCAGATACTAGTCAAACTTTTGCTTGGTTAAGAGGTACTGCGAAGTAGAGGTAAACGCCACGGATTTGGGATTAGATAGCCCAGATGTTTATTGCTAGCTCTGACACCATGCAAGCGACCACGAATGGACACAATGTTTGTAGTCAAGTGTCCAGCAATGTCCTTCTGGGAAACCATCTTCAGGAAGGTGTATTTCTGGCAAACTATATATGTCTCAGGATGCTTCTTCTGACTCTCCTATGTGCTAAAGACATACCTGTACCCTTCTTGCTGTTTATGCAGTGGGATTGACCCTTGGGTAACACTGTAGAATTGATTCCTTTTTGGAATCAATTCTTTTATTACAAATTTTTAAATTCTTCTCAAGCTGAACCTGTGGCATTTTATTTTGTCATTGCTATGAACAAATGTATCTCCTCATTGTTAGTTAAAATGCTATAACATACCATATTTGACTTGCTAAGGAGGTTGAGGACCCTACTTATTCGTTTTTAGGCAAAAAGAGATCAAAAAGGTATTCTATTTTATATTGAAAATATTAAATCTTTAGGTACTAAGGCAACAACTAGATAATATGTTGCATCTCATTTCACTTTTATTGAGAATATCCAATATTACCTTAAAATTCATATTCATTTTTTGAATGAAATATAACAAGCATAATTTATGGGTTTTTTTTAATACTGGGGATTGAACCCAGGGGTGTTCTACCTCCGAGGTACACCCCTAGCTCTATTTTATTTTTAATTTGGAAACACCGTCTCACTAGGTTGCTGAGAGCCTTGCTAAGTTGCTAAGGCTGGCCTTGAACCTGCAATCCTCCTGTCTTAGCCTCCCAAGTACTAGGATTACAGGCATACACTACCACGCCCAAATCATAATTTATCATTTTAATAATTAATTCTGAAGCAGTGAGAATTACCCACGATCAGCTCTTCTAGGTTGTTCTTAATTCAAGACTGCACCAGGATTTGCTAGAAAATGTGAGAACTGAAGGAAGCCATTTCTAAAGAAAGTTTATACCAGAGAGATTCATCCTTCCCCCGAGGAGAATATTATAACTTTATGAAAAGTTTTCTAAATATAAAGCAAAAGGAAAAACTAAAGTTCTCCATAAAAAAATTATAGATGACATATTCAATCCCTCTTTTCCTTTCCTATTATCTATAATTTGGAGAATTTAATTTGCAGTTCACCATTAAGGAAGAATAAAGGTGATGCTGGGGATATTGTTGTGAAAACAGTCACTGAAAGGAAACCATGCTTCTTTAATTTTCTACAACATCATTGGCCATTTCTAATAGAATTATTTCCTTTTTGCTCAAAGGCTCAGAAGACATGAAGAAGTTGGCTAATGGTTATTCTAAAACCCACACTGATTTCGTTTTGCAGATTGATATTTAAAAAATCAAATGGGTAAAATAGTCAATGTTGATCCATTAAAATTTATAATTATTGGTAGAATGAGGAACACTCAAATGTGACTATCTTTCATATTGTCATTTCTTATCTTTCATGAAATATTTGATTTGATCTTTTATTTGCTGGGCTCTGACAGGCAGACTTGGTGCTTCCTCAGTCCAGGATCATCTGACCAGTCCTCACATCAGGGGGCATTATGTGATTTGCATAAGAATTAAAACCACACAGTCCCAAACAAGCCTCCCAAGTTCACTCTAGTTCAAACAGGTTTGAAAACAAGGCTTCAGTTCAACCGCAGTCAGAAGCCACTGTGATAATAATTCCAAAATAGAAAAGGAAATATATCATCACCATAAGCAGCAAAAAATTGGGTATAAGTAAGTGGTCAGAAAATGTAGCACCTGCTAAAACAAAAGCCCCCCAAAAACAAACAAGAAAAAAAGATCTTTCCAAAGATGAGGCAATGGCGCTTCATCATGTAGCCATCATTCTCTGGCTGCTGAGCTCATGGCCACAGATCAAGCCATGACGTTTCATCAAGATGCCAAAGTGGGGAGAAACTGTCACAGGACACACACGGGCTATGGGAAGCCAAGAGGAAAAAGTGGCACTTTTCACATTCAGGACGGTAGCTGAAGACGACGCTTCTTTCTCTCATTGGTTTCACTTCCTCGTTTTAAGAAGGCGATTCTTGGCTGACACATGTATCTGTCACTTCAGTTTGACAGCATCTTGCTAAAAGAGTTGACTATCTAATAACATATACAGTTAAAAATGTCCAGGGTAGCTTCTATCACAATCCGCATTTCCCTGAAAGGTTTTAAAGAAGTCAGTTGAAATACAAAGATGGGAACAAAGTACCTTGGGTTTTGTTAACTGTCCAGTTGCTCTGCTGGGCTGTGGCCAGAGGCACATGGGTCCCAGCGGCTGCCTCTTCACTCAGCGCTGTCATTGCTGTGTGAGAGGGAAGCATCTTAGCAGGTTAGTCTCCTTCCAAGAGCAAGCTACAGGTCCAAAGTTATTCTCATTATGTTTATTCCTAGTTCCCATTCTATTTTTATTTTACTACATTTGAAACCCAGAGACTGACTAGGATAATTTCCTGACGGCTTTCTCAGCCATTCCATTGACCACATTATAATTATGGAAAACAGAAACATAATTCTTAAGACCGCGTTTGTACATTTATATATTAATCCAATCACAAGGACACTATACTGTAGGGTAGTAGCTAAATATTATCAACTAATCTTCACCTATATAAGGCAAACATTTTTGAGTACTCAAAAAAAGAGGAATCAAAATATATCAGGAGAGGAACATACATTCCATGAGAAACTAAATTCATCCAGATTTCCTTGCTCTGATCTTTGTAGTGGACAACCAGTAGAAGTCAACCTCTCTCTAACTTAGAGAAAATAAATCCCATTAAATTTTACCCCAACATGTAGTTAACAAACAAAAAGAAACTGCCTACCTTTGAATAAAAGACAGACTGAAATCGGAACTCCCAAAGCCATATCCTGCGGTTGCTTAACCTTTCTCTTCTCCTGCTAGACTGACGGGCGGAAGGTTTTTATTGAGCTCTCTGAGTCTTTCTTGCATTTATATTTCATGAAGCGTCATCCGGCAGTTCTTACCAATCAAAAAAATATGTACTCCTGGCAGCAGCCTGAAGCCTCCAGGCGCTCACGCACTTGTTTAGGATACTGTGTTATCTGGCGATGTGATCAAGTTTCCCTTTGAAACCCTGGTTTCCTGTTACCTGTGGGCATAATCCTATATGTAAAAGTACTTAAAACAACAACAACAAAAACCCAGTGTGAATTCAGGAAACGCCCCATTGGTGTGAATAGAACTGTACTAGTTCTGCTAGTCGATATAGGATTCCAACAAAAATATTTGCAAATTAGGAAACAGAAAAACCTGTTTATTAAAAAAAATCCCTGATGCTGTAGCTAGTTACTTCCTTTCATTACAGACTATGAGCTCCATTACAAATCAAAATATTTTGTTAATATAGTTGCAGGGAAGAACAGTTAAATTTGCATAAAAACAAATTTAATATTCCATTTTAGGGGCTGCAGTTGTAGCTCAGTGGTAGGGTGCCTGCATAGCATGCATAAAGCCCTAGGTTCAATCCCCAGCCCTGCCAAAAAATAAAATAAAACAAATTCCATTTTAATTTTTGGTATTTAATGTTACTTATGATATGTTCTGTAACTATAATTATTTTTAACAGTACAACTTTTACCTTTATGTCATTCTGCCATTTCATATTTTTCTGAGTAAATGGAATAGGCTACCAAGTTTGAGGAACAATAATGCTCAAATTTGTGCCCCAATGATTAGGCTAGAGAAAATTAATAAAGTACCAAAATAGTAATTGAAATAAAAAAATTCTCCATCAAGATAAAACTAAAAGGACAATTACTTTGGGTACATCTAATGAATATGAAGTCTTACATTTAAAACAAGCATCAATGATTTCTCAATGTTAATACAAACATTCAACATTTTCTCAAAGTTTAATCAATGTTATGATTATTAAAATGCCATTATAAAGGTTCAAACATAGCTGGGCATGGTGGCGCCAACCTGTAATCCCAGTACTTGGGAGGCTGAAATAGGAGGATTGTAGGTTGGAGGTCAGCCTCAGCAACTTAGCTAGACCCTGTTTCAAAATAAAAAGTAAAATAGGGCTGGGGATGTGGCTCTAGAGGTAAAATGCCCCTGGGTTCAATCCCCAGTACCACACACACACACAAGTTCAAGCATGTAATTATTGCTGTTACATTTTCTGACTCTAGGGGCTTCCCCAAAGTTTTCACTTGCCCCAAATTATTATAAATTAGGTTTTGTTGTCATGTTGTGTGTTTCTGCTTGGAATTTCAGTTGCTCATGTTTCCTGAACCTTTGGAAACTTGTTCAAGTCAAGATAGGTTATCGTTTGCATCATGTCCACCCTGTGAGTTGGATTTATCAGAAAGGATCCCTTTCTATATTCAAATATGAATTCTGCTTTAGAAACCACACAAGAATGAGCTTGTCGTACTCATTATAACTTGGGCAATCACTTACCACAAGTCGTCATTTTAAAGTTAAAAGAATATTTAGCACTTGGCTTACTTTAAATGTGCCTACATCTTGTATTTTTACTTTTATGGTTTTTAAAAACTGTTTAAGTCAATTTCTAGACATGATTTTTTCCTGGCAAAGAATGGTTGAATTATAAATCAAAGAATCCTAAAAGTATCCCATTGATGAGAACTTAAGAAATTATTTACAAAGAAGCAAACGATTACAACCACTTTTTGCACTTTCTGGAGGGAGAGATTAGGACTCACATTAAATATCTCCTCTTCCTCCTCCTCATTCTCATCCTCTTCCTTTTTCTTCCTGTGCTAGAGGTTGAACCCAGAGGTGTTCTACCTACAAGATCTATCCCCAGCCCTATCTTATTTTTTAATTTCGAAATAGGTAAGCTCTTGCTAGGTTGCTGAGGGTCTTACTAAGTTACTGAAGCTGGCTTCGAATCTGCCATCCTCCTGTCTCAGCCTTCCAAATACTGAGATTACAGGTGTGTACCACCATGCCCGGCTTCTTTTTTTTTTTTTCTGTGCTGAGGATCAAACCTAGGGTTTCATGCACTCTAGGCAAGCACTCTACCACTGAGCTATACCCTCAGCCTAAATATCTTTATTTCTAAGACTGAAATATGGAAATATAGTGATCATCTGTGTAATAACAATTAACCGGACCTAATATAATACATTTTATAAATTTTCACACACATCTCAATTCTTTCTTCAGTAATCCTGGCCCAAATAAATCCAGTGCCTGAGATATAGTAAATACTCAATGAATCTGTCTTGAATGGATCAAGAAATAAATAATAGGCCTTATTTTTATTCTCAGTTGGCAAATGAGGAGGAATGGAGGCTCAGAAGAATGGGGTGGGGGGAGAGTGACTCAGTGATGGAAGGCCTGCTTAGCATCTGCAAGGCCCTGGATTCAGTCAATCCTCAATCAACACACACACACACACACACACACAGGAATTTGCCAAAGGACTCAGGATTTCAGTCTGGTTTCCAGATTCCTAATCTGATGCCCATTCCATTTCCCCAGCTGTGTCCTCTGGCGGGAAGGAGTAGGTGCATTGATCTCAGAGGAGTCCCTTAATCATCTCTGAAAATCAGGTGTTAAACAAATTACCTTTATGATACAAAACAAAATATTAAATAAACTGTGGTTTTCACTCACATCTGGGAGAGACGGATGGTTGCGTCTGTAGCTGTCCCCCCTCTATCACTAACATCATCACTGTCACATCATACAGAACCCACCTACCACTTTGGCATAAGTTTATACCAGAAAACAGCTCTAAGTCATTCCACCTGCTACCCAGACTAATGGTCCTGCCTTGCAGTCTCTACAGGAAAGTCTACAGCCCCTGCTTCTGCAATCCTCTCAACAAAAAAGTCCTTTCTTCTAGTCCTAAAGAATGGGGGAGATGAGTATTGTATAGTGGCCTTGCTGACATCTTCATTCACTCCTCAGACACATGAAGGTAAGTTAGACTACGAAAAGGGGAGGAGAGAAGCCTAAAGTTCCACTATCATTTTCCCCTAAACCACATTTCTGTCTTATCTACTCATCTCTCTCCTCTAGTCATAAGTATCTCTAGAAGTTTATTTTTCTCTTTCCTTTCCTTTTTATCCTTTTTTTTTTTAATCTTGCTCTTTCACTAAACCAACCAGAATCTGTGCCTGGTTATTGGCAGGAAATATTCATCAGTCTAGTGCTTATGTCTCTCTAAATTCAATCTGTAATTCTCATGGATTCAGTAGCCATTCATTCATTCATTCATTCATTCAAACATATTGAATGCCTGCTACATCTGTGGCACTGGACTGGATGTGATGATATTTGTAAGGCAAATAGAGAATGCACATATTCCACAGAGATCTAAAGGGAGCTGGGAAAGCACACGTAGCTACTGTACTGGGTAGGAGTGATACAGCCACTGATGTGTGCTCAGAAGGCCGTAAGAGTTGAGAGGTGGAGCTTCATTAAACTCTCATGGCATCTTTCAAGGACAAGTTTCATTTTAAATGAATCTTAAATAATTAGAATTAAACATGTAGTGATAAGAGAGAGGAGTATAGGAGTAGGGGTCACTGAAGGTAGGTAGCGTGGAGTAGTGAAAAGAGTGTGTTCTGACTTATATCAGCCCAACAGACCTTATTTTAAATTCAAATTCTATTATCCATTTGGCCTTAGCCGAAACTTACCTTTAAATTTTTTTTTTTTAAATTTTGAGACAGTGTCTTGCTAAGTTGCTGAAGTTTTCACTAAGTTGCTGAGCTGGCCTTGAATCTGCAATCCTCCTGTCTCGGCCTACCACTTACTAGGATCACAGGTGTGCACCACCACACCCAGGTTAGCCAAGACATTTTAATGACCAGGAGGGTCAGTTTTCTCATCTATGGAATAGAGATTCTTAATAAAGAGTGAAGATTTTTAAAAGGAACCATTTAGTATGTTAGGTGGTCATTTAAAATAGCTATTATTATTGAATAAGTATAGAGAGACATAAGAGGTATAGTGGTCACCCAGAAGGTCAGGAATTTATTGATTAATATGTGCTCATGAATCCCGAAATTTCACCACTCGCCAGCACGGCCTATCCTCTTCCCAGATTGATGTTATGTCAGAACACTTATGTGTGTTATGTCATCGCCTCGTTCTCAACATGTCTTAAACTGAACATATTATCTCATTTCCAGAATCACCTTGCCTTTACAACTTCCTTATATTAATGGACGATAACATCTTCTAACCTCTACCTACAATTCTCATCACCTACTATGTAGAATCTAAGTTCTGATTTATCATAGTTTCCTCTAATCTAGTTTTGCATATTAATCCAGCTGCATTTCCATCATCTGTCAGTTTCCATTTTCATCGGACTGCAACTTTTGCTTTCATAAATAGATGCTATTTCTCACCTCCATATTTTTTATTATTGTTTGGCTTCCATTAATTCTTCAGGGTCCTCTTTATAGATATTTTACAGATACAGATAGAGTGGGAGGAGAAAATACATGCCTCCAAGCTCTTCTGCAGGGCCATTTTATGTCTATATTTTAAGAACTCCAAATATTCACATATAAAGTCATGATATCAATGAATTGACTTTATCCCCTTTATGTGTTGACAAATACTCTCCCTCCATCAAACTTTGATCAGATTCCTCTGATCCCTCTTCTTGTTGAGGTCTTAAACTTGGCCCACTGAGCTCAATTTTGGCAAAGAATAGTGCTAACGTAGTTTATAGACACCTCCCTCCCTATCCCCACCCCTTGGAATCTGATCTAGTTCCTAATCCCTCACCTTTGCTCTCTAAGTCTTTGTCCTGCTGTTCTCAAGAATACTGATAAGCCAGCCGGGCGTGGTGGCGCACACTTGTAATCCCAGCACTTTGGGATTACCAGAGGATACGGGTTCGCGGCCAGCCTCAGCTCTCTCTCTCTCTCTCTCTACTTAGTGAGGCCCTCTGCAACTTCGTGAGACCCGGTTTCAAAATAAAGTCTAAAAAAATAGGGCCGGGGGTGTAGCGCGGAGGTAGAACGCCCCTGGGTTCAATCCCTGGTACCGCAAAAAAAAAAAAAAAAAAAAAAAAGAATACTGATAAGCCAGTGTAGCAAAAATTCCCCTGCCCTTGATATCTAATCAAGTTTCTCTTCCTAATTTCCCATCCATCAACCTTCCATCTGCTCCTTGGCTATCTGAATCCCTAGCTGTCTTTGCTGTGTATACAATTAAGTTTGACCTCTCTTCTCTATAGTCTTGACTCTATTGCAAGTCTTGAATAAAGTCTTTCTTACTTTATTTTTTCTTTTGTAGTGTTTCAGTTGGTCTCAGTGAAGGCTGACTCCTGAATATAATTCCAAAATAACCACTCTTGCACCATGGGGGACTCATAATTATAGTCTTCAGATTTTTCACATACATGTATTTTTGGTCATTATATTTGTTTGGGAAGTTAGGGACCCTTAAAACTTAACCCATTAAGTCCCAAGTTTTCAGTTCTGTGACCATAATTAATATTTAAATATCACTTGAAAGTTATCATAAGTGGTAAATTTATTGCTAAATTTAAGTTTTTATAAGTGCTCCATGTGTGGAACAATGGAACAAAATGGGTTAAAGAGGCCCTTTCTAAAATGTTTGCAAGCTTCGAATTTAAATTTCTGTCATAACTACTGGACAGAGATTGGTCTCCACTGATTGTAGAATATGTTATAGTATCTTTTCTTTCAAGTTGAAGAGACTTGCTACATTTTTCTAGCATGCAGTAAGGAAAGGGTAACAGAATCTGAACAAAGAAACTTATAGCTATTAAAAAAATAATACAGCTATCCTACTTCAAATTGCTTTTATTGTATAGGTGAAATATTATTAATTATAAACATCTAGTCTATTTCCACACAAATGATCAAGAGTACACACTCTTAAAGACATGCATTGAATTAGAATCATTATTGGTACATAAACACACTGAAATTTGGGCATGAAAACAGCAGTAGTCTCAAAATAGCCTTCAACTAACATTCACATATAATTTCTAATTTAATTTGTATTAGAAACCTCGCATCCATTTTGAGAACCATATGCCATTACAGAAGAGGGAAGACCTGTGAACACAAAGAAGTAGATTTTTAGTTGTATCCTAAGGTTTCATTTTGGCATATTGAAAGCATTGTCTTCCTATTAGATTTCTGAATTTGTGAACAAACATATGCATTGCTTTTTTTTTTCTTTTTTGTGGTACTGGGGATTGAACCCAGGGCATTCTACCTCTGAGCTACACCCCCAGCCCAATTTTATTTTTTTATTTTGAAACAGCAACTAAGTTGCTGAGGCTGGCCCGGAACCTGTGATCTTCCTGTCTTAGCCTCCCAAACACTGGAATTACAGGTGTGCACCACCACACCTAGCTGTCGCTATTCTTTAATAATAGCCTCACTCATACTATATCATATTTGTCTGATATTTGTGGGAAAATACAAACTTAGTTTTATTTTGTATATTTATTTTTGGATTTTTCCATTATTATTCAGTGGGAATACTGTCCAAATATTTTTTAGAAGAAAGAAATGATATGTAAACCTAACACATTTTTCATATATTTTTAGTATGGCAAGTAGTATTCCCTATGTGATATAATCACTACTTTTCCAGGTAGTATTGTATTTTTTGCCTTCCCTGAATATTTTTCTTCCTTAAGTAGTACATCATTTTATCTGGGAGATAGCTGAGATCAAAATTTTATATTCAATATTCCATCTTTCTTTTAGCTAGTAAACTTTTTTCAGCATATGACATGGAACATAAAAATACTAAAAATTGTGCATGTTCACGATAAAACCTAAATTACATTTTACATGGATGCCCAATAGGATGAAAAAACATCTGTTGAAAACATACTGTGTGTGATATTTAACTATGTCAAAAATATATTTATTTGTTATGAACCCTTTATTGTTTTAATGTTATGAAGAAGTACACATAAAATAAACAATTTTTACCAAAGTTTTCATTGGAATTGTTATGTTTTTTCCTAAAACTCAAAATCTGTTAGCCGGAAAAGTGTGTGAATCATCTGATCCACAATGATTCCATCCATGAAAAAATAAATACAATGTAGAAATAAATAGCTTTGTAGTAAAATATAAAGGCTTCTGCCCTTTGTCAAATAAATAAGCGGCATGACTTCGGTGTGCTTTCTTCTCCCAGGTGATCTAGTAAACAACTTTCTTAGCTGCCAGAAGGGTATTCTTCAGAAGCATCGCCACTGTCATCGGTCCCACGCCTCCTGGAACTGGAGTGATAAAGCCAGCTTTCTTCTTCACAGCTGATAGAGGAAACATTATCAATAAATATTCTTTATTTCTAAATTTATCTGAGAAATGCATAGTCTTAAGCATGCTGTATATAATGGAATGTTATATATTACACATATCATTCTAACAACCTTCAATTATTTGAAGTATGAAGTAGGCTATAATAAACACACATAATATCAGACAAATGTGCCTGTGGATGATATCTAATGTGGATAGAAAAAACACAATGGTACCAAGACTGCCGGCTCAATCTCTGTGCAGCTCAGGTAGCTTTACATGATCAATAATGAAAAACTATAACCCATGATTGACCCAATTTCCTGTAATTCCAGTTAACTACTTCTTTTTTTTTTTTTGCAGTACCGAGGATTGAACCCAGAGGGGTTCTACCTCCGAACTACACCCCCGGCCCTATTTTTTATACTTTATTTTGAAACCGGGTCTCACGAAGTTGCGGAGGGCCTCACTAAGTAGAGAGAGAGAGACACCAGTTAACTACTTCTAAAAGACATGATATTGTTCACAAAGGGGAGACAGGATATAGCTAGTTCAGCCATTCATTAAATTGAAATATTCCTGTTATAACAATATCATCATGTATGTGTGTAGGTAATACATTCCAGTGTAAGTCTAATAAAAATCATCAAATAAATTTGAGTTACTGGGCATATCCACATAGTCCTGTTCAAAGGTATGAAGAGTTTCTATTCAGTGAGTATACTCAAAAGAAATGACAGAGGACTTTGGGGCAAGTTTTAAGAATGTTTTCACACCCACAATATGAAAGGTGAACGGCTCCATGCACTCATTGACTTGATGGCTCGTTGAGTGCTTTACCGTGTGAATAAGAGCAATGAAGTTTTCCCAGCTAACCCTTAGTTCAAAGTTAACATAGACAATACTTCTCTCATGCATAATCTGACATTAACTACATGATACTTGAATGTATTGCCTTTTTTATAGCATATATATATATATGTTTCTACATAAATCAAAACAAACAGATATCTTTATATTTATTTATTTATTGGTATTGGGGATTGAACCCAGGGCATTCTACCTCTGAGCTACATCCCCAGCCCTATTTTTATTTTTTATTTTTGAAACAGGGTCTCACTAAATTGCTAAGGGTCTTGTTAAACTGCAGAGGCTGGCCTCAAACTTGTAATCCTTCTGTCTCAGCCTCCCAATTACTGGGATTACAGGCTAGTGCCATTGTGCCCAGCTAAGAGATTTTTCTAGATCTTGTACTATTTTCATAAATTTATATTGCCATATTGAAAGATGGTTTATAAAATTTACTTCTATCTTATGTGAAGCAGAAGAGTGCCTTAGAATA
>PVJS01028614.1:0-25382 GCA_004027185.1 Glis glis | reverse complement strand
AACTTCGCCGTTTCTCTGAAGAGCTTCTTGATCTTCTGCTCTCGTCTGAGATCTTCGGCCTCCAGCCCTTCGAACTGAAACTTCACCATCGTTTCTCCGAAGAGCTTCCTGATCTTCACATCTTGGACTGGGACTGAATTAGTGGTTGCTCTGATCCTAAGACTCCAGCTCTTAGACCGCTCGACCAGCTACTGGTTCCTCTGACTCTCCACGTGCAGTCGGAACTCGGGACTACATTGCTTCAAACTGTAAGCGATCTGATAAATCCCTTTTTCCATATACTCATTCTGTGAATTCTGTTAATCTAGAGAACCCTGGCCAATACACTGTGCCAGTTCATACCTCCCCGTTGTCTAGGGTGACCCTCTTTGTTTATGTCTGAGGGGTCTGTGCTGTGTCTTACCTCCTGAGCTGTCTGCTTGTTAATATCTGAGGGGGACTATGAAGAAGCTTTATTTATTTTATTTTTAAGCTTTGAACCTAGCCTGGCTCCTGCCTCACAGCAAGTAGTGAGACTCTCATCAACCTAGTGAGACTCTGTTTCAAAATAAAAATAAAATAGGGCTGGAGGCGTAGCTTGGAGGTAGAATGTCCCTGGGTTCAATTCCAATACCAAAGGGGGAAAAAAAAGATGGGGGTGTGGAGCTCAGTAAGGAGAAGTCTCATCCTGCCCCTTACCCCAGAGCCCCCACCTCCATGCTGGCAGCCTTTCCACCAGAGCCCATGATCCAGCCCCTTCAGTCTGACCATGGGGCTGGGGCGGGGGACTGAACCCACTTTAAGGGACTGTGAGGGTGAAAGATTGATTCCAGGGACTGACAGGTCATCAAGGAAGTGAAGCTGGAGTAGAGGGCAGAAAGGACTAACCCCAAGGTAAGAGGTCTGAGGGTCCCAAAGGGATGGGCCAACCTTCCTTCCTTCCTTCCTTCCTTTCTTCCTTCCTTCCTTCCTTCCTCCTCCTCATCCTCATCCCCCTCCCTCTCCTCCTCCTCCTCCCTCTCCTCCTCCTCCTCATCCCCCTCCCTCTCCTCCTCCTCCTCCTCCCTCTCCTCTTCTCTCTCTCTCTCTCTCTGTCTCGAGCATTAATCGACTGAGGAGGCGTACTGAATGCTCGTCAAGGTTTATTACACACAAGAGCACCACACATATCCCCTCTCTATCCTACTCTACCTCCTCTCCAGACCCACAGGGAAAACGCACCTTCGATGTATCTTAGCCAGAAGTCCTGAACTGTCCGACTGCTGGGTCCACTTCCAGTCGCAAAGGGGGTCCCCAGGTGTCATCACAGGGCACAAAGCAATCCTCTAGGGGAGCTGGCGTGCAGAGCGCCTGTCAGAGTTTCTGGATGTGAGCTCAAGTAGCCAGAATCAGTAGTGGGTTTTTAACCAGTTCGTGGTGGCTGTGGCTTATTCTCTTGTTCTTGCTGATTAGTTATGCCCCTGGTTGTATCTTGACACACCCAGGCGTTGTCTGGTTAAGTTCCATTATCCCTTCCGGAATTTCTCTATTCTATGTTCACAACACTCTGGCACACTCAGTGGTGGAGCTCCTTTCTAAACCCTGGGCTGAGGTGGGCGTGGTGGCACACACTTGTTAATCCCAGTACTTGGGAGGCTGAGATAGTAGGATTGCAGGTTCGCAGCCAGCCTCAGCTACTTAATGAGGCCCCTCCATAACTTAGTGAGATCCTGTTTCAAAATAAAGAATAAAAAATAGGTCTGGGGGTGTAGCTCGGAGGTAGAATGCCCCTGAGTTCAATCCCCAGTATCACAAACAAACAAGCAAGCAAGCAAACAAACAAACAAACCCTGGGCTGCACAAAGCCACCTGTGAGGACTTTGAAGAGCATCTACCTGCAGTTGCTGACTTGGCCTACCTGGGCTTCTCATCCCAGCCCTCGGTCTCCCTGATACCCCAGCCGGCAGAGATGGCTGAGCATGGTGTCTGGGTCCTGATTCAGGGACCACTGGGAGAAAACATGTCCTGGATGGGATCCTCTCCCTCCCAGCCCCGTACCCCATTCCCTGAGGGATTATGCAGCCCCCTGCCCCATACTGGGAGGTGCCCATGGGAGCAGGGAAGCTGGTGGGGGGCCTTGCCAGCCTGGACTTGCCCCAGCTCTGAGCCTTGAGGTTGCAGAGACCTCCGGAAACCCCTTCCCAGGGGAGCTGTTCACAGGCAGACAGGCCTGATGAGGTGCTAATTACTGAGCTAATTGGAACCCCTGCGAGCTGCAGATGGCCTGACTCTCAGGAGGTGGGGACTGCACGAGGGGAGGGGGCTGCCTGCGGAGGGTGAGGGAGCCCAGGGTTGGTGGACTGGCTGTGTTTGACCAGGAGCTGTTGATCTCTTAGTCATGTGTGTCCAGGAATTGTTGATTTATTAGTGATGACCAGTCGCTTTGAAATGCATTCTGGTGTCCGCACCTCTGTCCTGGCCCTGGTTTTCTCTCTGGGAAAATATTTGTGTTCTGAGGCAGTGCTGCTTGTTGGGAAGGGTTCCCGGAGTGCTTGGGGCAGAGTACTGTGCTCTAGTGGGGGATGACCGGAGGAAGAGGGAGGATCCCAAGTCTGCTGCAGCCCCAAAAGGCAGGGTACTGGGTGGGTATCCTACTCCATTTTCTGTTGTTATAACAGAATACCTGACGGGGGTAATATATATATATTTTTTTGTGTGGTACCGGGGATTGAACCCAGGGGTGTTATGCCTCCGAGCTACGCCCCCGGCCCTATTTTTTATACTTTATTTTGAAACCGGGTCTCACGAAGTTGCGGAGGGCCTCACTAAGGAGCTGAGGCTGGCTGCGAACCCAGATCCTCCGGTCTCCGCCTCTCAAGTACTGGGATTACAAGCGTGAGCTACCACGCCCAGCTGACAGGGGTAATTATTAAAAACAGTTTTATTTAGCTCACAGTTCTGGGGGCCGGGAAGTCCAAAAGCGCAGTGCCAGCCTCTGCTCGGCATCCAGCGAGGGCCTTACTACATGGCAGCCAGGTGGAGGGTGTCACCCGGAGAAACAGCAAGCTTGCCAGGGAGAGCTTGCTTCTGGGGTTGTGTGTGTGTGTGTGTGTGTGTGTGTGTGTGTGTGTGTGTGATACTGGGGATTGAACCCAGGTGCATTCTACCTCCGAGCTACACCCCCAGCCCTTTTTATTTTTGAAATAGGGTCTCAACACATTGTTAAGGGCCTCGCTAAGTTGCTGAGGCTGGCCTCAAACCTGTGACCCTACTGTCTCAGCCTCCCAAGTACTGGAATTACAAGCATGCATTACTGTGCCCTGCTAACACAGCCCACACTTCTTCACTTTTTTATTTTTTGGTACTGGGGATTGAACCCAGGGGTGTTCTGCCTCTGAGCTACACCCCATCCCTTTTTATTATTTATTTATTTATTTATTTATTTATTTATTTATGCTGGGGATTGAACCCAAGAGTCTTTTACCTCTGAGCTATACCCCCCAGACCTATTTTATTTTTTATGTATGTATTTTTATTTATTTATTTATTTATTTATTTATTTATTTATTTGTGGTACTGGGGTTTGAACCCAGGGGCATTCCACCTCCAAGCTACACCCCTAGCCCTATTTTTTATTCTTTTATTTTGAAACAGGGTCTCACTAAGTTGTAGAGGGCCTCACTAAGTAGCTGAGGCTGGCCGCGAACCCAGATCCTCCGGTCTCAGCCTCCCAAGTACTGGGATTACAAGTGTGCACCACCTATTTTATTTTTTATTTGGAAACAGGGTCTCACTAATTTGCAGAGGGCCTCAGTAAGTTGGTGAGGCTGGCCACAAACCGGCAATCCTCCTGTCTCAGCCTCCTAAGTACTGGGATTACAAGGGTGTGCCACCATGCCCAGCTTATTATTTTACTTTGAAATATAGAGTCTTGCTAAATTGCCAAGGCTGGCCTCGAACCTGCAATCCTTCTGTTTCAGCCTCCCAGGTACTAGGATAACAGGCATGTGCCATAATTGTCAGCACCCAGGAGAATTTGGCCACTTAGGGCCAGCCCCCAGCTCTCAGCAGGGCAACGTGTGGCTCTCATTGGCCACTGCCCAACTGTAGCTCTGTTGGCTCGCTCTGGCTGCTGACCACACTCTGCGCTCTCTAGTCTCCAGGCTGCCTCCTCTCTGCCCTCTGGCTCCTTTCTGTCTGGTCAAGTCCTCTGTACCCTGCAGGCTCTGCTTGTATCTGCATCTGGAGGGCTCAGGGGCCTGCCTGACCAGCCCCTCCACATCCCAGGAGCCCAAGACCCAGAGCTGTGGGTGATCTGGAAAGCAAGCTGTGAGGCTAGCTCATCCCCTCTCCTTTCCCTCCCTGCAGGTGCCAAGAACTAAATGAGATTATGGATAGAAAAGGACTTTGGTAGAAATAGTGGTTTAATTACTGTGATGATAATTCCTCCAATTTTATGAGTTCTGACTTCTGAGCCAGACCCAGTGTTCAGTACTTTCCATGCAAGTCTTCTCATAGCAATCCTCAGAGAGGCCAAGCAACTCATCCAAAGTCACACAGCTCCTAAGTGACAGTCTGGGGACTCCAGAGTCACTATCTCTCACAATGGGAAGGGGCTTGTTATTATTTTTTTTTGCCAACCTGTTTCCTTCCCCCTTTCCTTTCCCTCCCTGCCTGTTATCATCTGCCTGGTGAGTTTGCATCATTACTAGGCTCAGGGGTCCAATTAGGGGACTCCCCCAAGGAGGCTGACTGAGGCAATCCGTGTCCCCAGGGGGCCTCCCCTAACCAAAGTTTTAATTAGCCATCATTGCTCTTCCTGAAACTCTGACCTGCCTGTGGCTATACCCACCCAGGCTGCTTGTGGCAGGAAGTGAGACTGGTATGCAACCCAGGAGCGCAACTGAAATTGTGCTGGGAGGGAGGGGTGGCTGGGACCCTGTCCCACCAGGGCCCTCTGCCTCCACCTCACTTAATCCAATAAATGGATTAATAAATAAATGGATTAAGTGACTTAATCCATTAAGTGGATTAAACAAATTAAATGAATTAATCTTTGAAAAGCATTTAAAGTCTTGCCAGGTACATAGGAAAGGCTACGTGAGTGTTTGTTAAATTAAAAAAAACAATTCTGTAGGAATGGGGGAAGCAAGGGACAGGGAGGGGGCACAAGGCTATTCTTGGACATGAAGATGACACATTCCTGGGTCACCTGGCCATGGTGGGTGGCCCAGGTGTAGGCTCTGCGTCTGCAGCGCAGGCAGTCCTCCGGCAGTGTGGGGAGGTAGGGGCTGAGCACACCGCTGCGCCTGGAAGAAGGGAATGAACAGGTAGAGGTGCTGCCCTGAGATTGTGTGTGTGTGTGTGTGTGTGTGTGTGTGTGTGTGTGTGTGTGTGTCTTGGTTTTTGGCACTGAGGATTGAACCCAGGAGCGCCCTACCACGAAGCTACACTCTCAGCCCTATTTATTCATTTACTTATTGTGGTACTGGGGATTAAACCCTGAGGCACTCTACTTCCAAACCAGCCCCCCCTTTTTTTGGTACTGAGGGTGGAACCCAGGGGCCTTCTACCTCCAGGCTACACCTCCAGACCTATTTTATTTTTATTTGGAAACAGGGTCTTGCTAAATTGCTGAGAACCTCATTAAATTGCTGAGGCTGTCCTCAAACCTGCCATCCTTCTGTCTCAGCCTCCCAAGTACTGGGATTACAAGCATGTGCTATCACGCCCGGCTAGCCTTTTTTATTTTTTATTTTGTGATACTGGGGATTGAACCCAGGGGCATTCTACCTCCAAGCTACACCCCCAGTCCTATTTTATTTTTTATTTTGAAACAGGGTCAGTCTCACTAAGTTGTGGAGGGTCTCACTAAGTAGCTGAGGCTGGCCGAGAACCTGCAATCCTCCTGTCTCAGCCTCCCAAGTACTGGGATTACAAGCGTGCGCCAGCACGCCCAGCACCCTGAGCATTTTTAAGCCCTGTACACTGCCTTGTAAAACAGGGAGTTATCAATTCATTCTATCGATGGGGCAACCAAAGCTGAGGAAATCAGTGTGTCCAAGATCACAGTATGGACTGGTAAGAGGCAGAGAGTAGTGAGACTCAAAACCCAAGCCCTGTCTACTGGGATACCTTGTGTCCCCACCTCAGGCCACAGGGTAGAGGTCAAGAAAGCCACAGTCTGTCCCCCTGATCCAAATGGGGACTCCTGCGCCTCTCAGTTCCCACTCAGCCTTCGCTCAACTTGAGCTCCAGGAAACCCCAGGGCTCTGGGTGCCCCAGAGACTCCTTTCCTGGGCAGGGCTGAGAGCCTAACCCGATGCGAGGACAGGGAGATTCTGAGGCACTACCCTCTCTTCTCCCAAGAGCAAGAGGAGAGGCCCCTGTCCACGACTCTGGCTGCTGGGCGGCACGCCTCCCCCTCGGAGGCAGCAGCCACCGCGTGCCAGCCCCGAGCCAGAGCGGAGCCCTCCTTGGACGCGACGCGGTTGCCTGGTAACCAGCCCTAAGTGACGGAAACCCCAGCCGGCCGCTAATGAGGGGGCAGTAGCCAACCACCTGGCCAGACCCTGCTGCCAGCCGGCCTTAGGAAGGCCTCCACGACGGTCTCCCAGGCCTGCCCACGGTAGGAGGGGAGGCGCCCTCGCACTGGGGGAGGGGGCACGGCAGGGCGAGGAGCTGGGTTGGCAGCCTCCCAAAACCTTTGAACTGGGTAGCAGAGGGAAAGGTGATTCCCACTGGAGGCCAAAGCCCTACCAAAGCAAGGGACAGGCCCTGGGCTGGTCAGGCTGTGGGTAGGGCAGCCCAGGCCCAAACCACCATCCTAGAAACAGCTGGGACTGCTCTGCCCAGGCACCGAGGCTGGGGGAGGGGATCCCCAGAGAGGCCCTAGCGGGGAGGAAAGGGGGTGGTTAGGGAGGCTGGCAGGAGGCCAGGCCCTGGGTAGGGAGCAGCTTCTGCAGCACGGAGGGGGAAGGGCATCAGTGTCTCCCCTCCTCGGGGGTCCCTCTCTCCTCCTCAGCCCTGCCCCAGGCTGGGAGCTTCCTGGAGGGGGCGGCAGACAGGGGGCAGGTGGAGCTCAGCCAGGTGCTTCTCCATCCCGGGTCTAGGAGAGGACAGGCAGGAGAGGCAATGTCAGCACCAGAAAGCGGCCTTCAGCACCCCACTTCCTGAAACCGGGGCGTGCAGCTGCCCGTCTCTGGGCCTCCGTTGCCCCATGTTGAAGGAGGGGCAGAACACAGGCTATTGCTGGTCTGAAGTTTGGCCAGGTCCTAAGGGACCGAGAGCGGCCATGCAGGGGTTTAGGGAGCTTTGGGCGGCAGGGGCTCTTTAAGGCGCTTACCTCTGGGCCCAGGTAGGTTTTTGTCTTCCTTCCCTGGACATGCAGAGTGGTCCTCCTTCACTACTGCTACTATTAGTACTATTATTTGGTACTGGGGGTTGAATTCAGGGGCATTCTACCTCCGAGCTATATGCCCAGCTCTTTTTTTTTTTTTAAACAGTCTTGCTAAGTTGCTGAGGGTCTGGATAAGTTGCTGAGGCTGGCCTCGAACCTGTAATCTTCCTGTCTCAGCTTCCCAAGTACTAGGATTACAGGCATGTGCCACCACACCCAGTTCTTCTTTCACTATTAAACTATCTCTTCATACCTTAGCCCAAGCCAGCCCTGTGCACTGGAGTCCCCACACTCAGGAGCTCCCTCACTAGCCTGAAAACCAAGCTGTTTTAGCACAGGAAGCTGATGCCAGGATGGAGGTGAATCAGGATGCTATGGGGCCTCAGAAGAGCTCAGGGAAGGCTTCCTGGAGGAGACCCACAGGGATTAGCAAAGAAAGCCAGACCAGGACCAGCAGCCTAGGCAGAGGGCCTGCATATTACAAAGGGTAGAGGTGTGATCCACAGGAAGTTCAGCTAGCTCTGGGAGCAGCTGTGGCAGGCTGCTTAGTGAGGGACAAGCAGGAGACATGTAGAAGCCAGAGCGGGAGCCACAGGAGCCTCTAAGCTGAGGGTGATGGTCAGATATGGGTACTAGGAAGATCTCTCTGGAGGTAGGGAGGGAATATTTCAAATTGCCTCCAGCACCAAGCTAGACCTTCCAATGGCTGGCACAGCCGAATAGAGAACATCACATTCCCTCTCAAGGCTCAGCAGCCCTATTCCTGAGGTCTGTCTCTGGCCACAGCAGCCCTACCCATCACACTGGAGTGTAGCAGTCTGTTTAAAATCTCTCTCTCTCTCTCGCTGAGCTAGGAGACAGCTCCTAAAGCCCATTCACTCCACAGTATTGACAACATAATGACAACATAAAGCCTGGGAGTCCTTAATATTCAGTAGAAGGAGCCGGGCGTGGTGGCGCACACTTATAATCCCAGTACTTGGGAGGCTGAGACCAGAGGATCCAGGTTCGCGGCCAGCCTCAGCTACTTAGTGAGGCCCTCCGCAGCTTAGTGAGACCCTGTTTCAAAATAAAGAATTTTAAAAAATAGGGCTGGAGGTGTAGCTCGGAGGTAGAATGCCCCCGGGTTCAATCCCCCCCCATACCGCCAAAAACAAAAACAAAAAATTCAGTAGAAGGAAGGATAGAAAGAAGAAAAGACAGATCAATCCATCCTGATTGATCACCCAGGCATGATGACTTATGCCTATAATCCCAGTATTTGGGAAGCTAAGACAGAGGATCACAGGTTCAAAGTTAGCCTCAGCAACTTAGCGAAACCCTGTTTCAAAATAAAAAGGGTTGCGTGAATTAGAGACTGCTCCCCTCTTGCCTCCCCAGCCTCCCCACACAAGGACGCTCTGGTCTTCCAGCATGCCTTTGGAAAGTGGCTCACCTCACCCCATCAGATCCCCTGCCCTGCCCCACCCCAGGACCTATCCAACCTAGACTCACTAAGGTGCCCTGAGCCCTGGCTGATGGCCACTTGCACTGTCCACCTTCCGTCTCTTTGTGCCTGAGTGGCAGAGGGTTTTTGGCCACCAACTGTGTCTGAGCTTTCCCTCAGAAGGGCTTGGAGCCACACAGTGCTGAGGAGAACATCCCAGCTCCTCCTGGCTATGTGGACAGTTGCCGCCCGCCTCCTCTAGAGCTACCACGGGTTGAGGGTGTGCTGTAAACCAAGCTGGGACAACATCGGAACCCTCTAGTGTGGCCATCGTGTCTATTCACTGATGAGCACACTGAGGCGAAAGGGCTTGTCTAAGTCACACAGCTCAGAGAGTCAAACTCTGGAGCCGGGCGTGGTGGTGCACGCTTGTAATCTCAGTACTTGGGAGGCAGAGACAGGAGGATCTGGGTTCACGGCCAGCCTCAGCTACTTAGTGAGGCCCTCTGAAACTTAGTGAGACCCTGTTTCAAAATAAAGAATAAAAAATAGGGCTGGGGGTATAGCTCAGAGGTAGAATGCCCCTGGGTTCAATCCCTGGTACTACAAAAAAAAAAAAAGAGAGAGAGAGAGAGAGTCAAACTCTGCTTGCTTGTTTCTCAAACTCCTGCCTCATTTGGTTGTAAGAATTAAATTAAATAATATCTGTTTTGTGATACTGGGGATTGAAGGGGCAGGGACATTCTTCTACCACTGAGCTAAACCCCCAGCCCATTTTGTTTTTATATTTATTTATTTATTTATTTATTTAGTGTGTGTGTGTGTGTGTGTTGCTAGGGATTGAATCCAGGGGCATTCTACCTCTGAGCTATACCCCCACCCCTATTTTATTTTTTATTTGGAAACAGGGTCTCACTAAGTTGCTGAGAGCCTTGCTAAATTGCTGAGGCTGTCCTCAAACCTGCAATCCTCCTGTCTCAGCCTCCCAAGTACTGAGATTACAGGCATGTGTCACAATGCCCAGTTTATTTTTTATTTTGAAAAAGGGTCTAAGTTACCAAGCGCTGGCCTCAAACCTGCAGTCCCTCTGTCTCAGCCTCTCAAGTACTGGGATTACAGGCATGCACCACCACACCTGGTTTAACTGAGATATCTATGAAGTGACTGACTCAGGGCCAAGTAGGAGCTCCTTGCCCTGCTGCCCACCTCCTGCTAAAGGAGGAGAGGGAGGGATGAAGATGAGAGTATAGCAATAGCAGTCTGGGGGGCTCCCTGGAGGAGGCCATTTCTGTAGCTGGATCTGAAAGGATGGAGGGGAGCATTGCTGTGTGTCTTAGGGCAAGGCACCATCTTTTGCCAGCACCACCTCTCCCTCCTCTGGGGTGAGAGGGAGTTCCTCTGAGTAAGGAGAGATTTGTAAATAGCAGGTGTGACCTCATTAGTTGGAGTGACATTATTATTAATAAACATAACATGAGGAGCTGAGGTTCAGCGAGCTGTTTACCTCACCTTCCCAGGGAGCCAGGAGAAGTAATCCCCATCTGGGGTGAGGTGGAGGAGGAGGGGTACACCCCAAGTAAAATCTGTATAGAGCTGGGGTGGGGGAGGGTGTAACCTCCTTTGAGCTTTTCTACGTTACCTTCCTTGTTAACCCCACGGGGAAGTCCACGTAAGGAGCAACTCTTCCTTTCTCTGTTCTACTCACTGTGCCTTCCAGTCTAAATACCACAGCGCTAAAAAAAAAAAAAAAAAAAAACACTGGGGGTATCCCCAAATGGTCACCTGGTAAGGGTTGCCTTCATTTGCTACAGGCTCGCACATGACCCTGGGGGTAGAGGAAAAGGGTGGGGGCGGGGCCTTCAGGAGCTCACTCTCAGCTCTCTGTAGTTTATAAGTAATTTCCCACGCTGATGTTATTCGACACTCACCAATCCATAAGGCAGGTTTCCCACTGTTCCCATTGGGTGATGAGGACAGTGAGGCTCAGAGAGTTACGGAGCAGCTCTCCAGTCACCCATTCTGTGTCCTTTCTTTGGTAGTCCAGGGTGATGTTGAAAAGGAATGGACGAGACACTGGCTAATGAGGCTGCCGCCTTTGGAATTAAGACAAGTCTTGGGTTGAATTAAGGCAAGACTCAGGCTGCAGAGCCTAAGCCAGCCACTGGGGTCTCAACAGGCTCATCTTGGCCTGCACCAGGCACACCTGAGCGCACAACCTGAGCATCCTAGACCCAAGAGCCGAGGATACTGCCCTCCTGACTCGCCTCCCCATCCTTAATACCAGGGCAGGGTGGGGAGTAGGTGCTGAGCTGGATGGGGAACAGGGGCAGAGTCAGTTAGGACCAAGAGCAGAGGTGCCCACAGGCTGGGGCTGGGGCTGTCAGGATGGGTGTCACCCAGAGCTGTCAGTACATAGATGCGCTTTGTGTGTGTGTGTGTGTGTGTGTGTGTGTGTGTGTGATACTGGGGATTGAACTCAGGCATTCATGTACCACTACACCCGGCTCAGCC
This sequence comes from Glis glis, assembly GCA_004027185.1. Classification (NCBI taxonomy): domain Eukaryota; kingdom Metazoa; phylum Chordata; class Mammalia; order Rodentia; family Gliridae; genus Glis; species Glis glis. The sequence goes on along the minus strand of PVJS01028614.1, from coordinate 14,088 downwards.
CAGATGTACTTTCTTTTTGAGGTACTAGGGATTGAATCTAGGGATGTTCTACCTCTGAGCTACACCCCCAGCCCTATTTTATTTTTTATTTTGAAACAGGGTCTTGCTAAGTTGCTGAAGTGGCCTTGAACTTGCGATCCTCTTGTCTCAGCCTCCCAAGTACTGGGATTACAGGCATGTGCCACCATGCCTGGCTCGAATGCACTTTCCTGATGCTAAAGTGTGGCTGCAAGAAGATCCCCAGGTTGGCAGCTAGGCATCTGGGTTTTTGTCCCAGCCTGCAGTGTGACTTCGGGAAGCCCCCAACCCTTTCTGAGTCTGTCTGTCCTCCCCAGATCTTTCCAGACTCTGTGTGTGTGTGCGTGCGTGTGTGTGTGTGTGTGTGCGTGCGCGTGTGTGTGTGTGTTGCTAGAGATTGAACCCAGGGGCATTCTTTATTTTTGTGGTACTGGGGATGGAACCCAGGGGCATTCTACCTCTGAGCTACACCCTCAGCCCTATTTTATTCCTTTATTTTGAAACAGGGTCTCACTAAGTTGCCGAAGGCCTCACTAAGTAGCTGAGGCTGGCCGCGAACCTGCGATCATCCTGTCTCCCAAGTACTGAGATTACAAGCATGCGCCACCACACCCAGCTAACCCCAGGGGCATTCTACCTCTGAGCTACACCCCCAGTCCTATTTTATTTTTCATTTGGAAACAGGCTCTCATTAAGTTGCTGTGAACCTAGCTAAGTTGCTGAGGTTGGCCTTGAACCTGCGATCCTCCTGTCTCAGCCTCCGAAGTACTGGGATTACTGGTGTGCACCACCATGCCCAATTTTTCCAGACTCTTTCTAAAGTCATTCCAGCTCTAAACTAAATGATACCCTCCCCCTCTACCCAGGTGACCTCACTTCCTCTTCCTAGACCTACCCAGAGTCCAGCCCCTCCTCCTCTGCTCAGCTGCACCTGTGGCCTCAGGCCCGCTCTGCTCTCTGACCTTCTGTTCAAAGGAGGTGGCTTGGGTGGTTTTGTCCCATGAACTTGCTCTGACCTTTGGTATGTCCACCTGTCCTCCCCTCCTGCACTGCATGCATCTGTCCCCAGTCCTTGGGCAGCAGAGGAACTACAGGGACCAGATTCCTTCAGAGAAAGGAGGTGAGGGCTCATCCTCAATCGGGAGGCCCAGAGTCAGGGCAAAGAGAGGCAGCCCTTCCGCCCCCTCTTTGCAACATACCATTCCTAGCTGGGGATGCTCCACCTCCATCCCGTCTGCCAGGCTACACGTGCTCAGGCCTGCTCTCCTGAGGGACACTTGCCAAAAAGGTTCAGATACCCACCAGGCCACTTAGCATCCCCCATCCCACTCCTTCCTGGCCCACTGCAGGGGTGAAGAGATCACCCCTTCCTCAAAGAAGGTGCAGCAACCAAAACGGGGGAGGGTAAAATACATTTGTCTGGAATTCGCCCTCATTGGTCCCTCTCCAGCCCCCGAATACAACTAGTACTCGTCCAAGGAAATCAAGGCACTTACTGTGTGCCCGATATTTTAAGACAACTTCTTTGGAGTCTCACACCACCGCTGTGAGGCAGACAGGGTTCCAGCTTTACAAATGAGACTGAAGCTCAGCGAGGCCAAGTGATAGGCACAAAGTCACCGAGCTAGAAAGTGTTGACTTGGAATGAATGAATGAAGCTAACGGAATGACTGAATGAGGGCTCGTGACCCGGCCGCCTGGCGGCGGCTCGCGGAGCACGGCGGATACAGTGCTCAGGGTCGCCGGAGAGCGGGCCGCGCAGGCCCTCTGCACCCCCGGACGCAGGGGAGCGCAGGCTCCCAGAGGCCCGGCCCGGCTCTGCCCCCACCCCGCGGCCGCCCCGCCCGCCCGCCCCGCCCCCGGCCCGCCCCGCCCCGCCCGGGACCGCAGACGGCGCCCGGCGGCGGCGCGAACGGCAGCGCGGAGGGCGGCTCCGGCCTCGGCTGTGCGGCTTCCCGCGCAGGGCCCGGCGGGCCAGGACCTGCAGGCCGGGCGGCTCTGGAGGATGCAGCCGCGGCCCCGGGTAGTGGCAGCGGGAAGCCCGGCGTCCTGCAGGTAGGAGCGCTCCGCTCGGCGGGCACAGAAACTTGGGCCGAGTTTGCGGGCGCGTGGGGAAGGGGCGGGTGGCGCTGCTCCAGGGCGCCCCTATCGGCGGCCCCGGGACGAGCGCGCGGGCCGGGCCGAGGTGCTGCGCTTCCGGCGGGCTGCGGGCAGGGTCGAGCCGCTGCTGGACGTGCCCGCACCTCGAGGCCTGGTAGCGTCCTGGGACTCGGGCAGGCCCTCGGCGCGGGGCTGGCGAGGAGGAGCCCCGCCGAGCCCTCGGGCCTCCCGCACGGCCCGCTCACGTGGGTTGCCGGGAGGGTACGACGGGCGGTGGGGGGCTGGGGCTAGGGGCGGCGGGCACCGAAATACCGCAGGGCTCTGGACGCGCCCTGCCGGGACGGGACGGGACGGCCCTGCGGTTTCCTCGCCACCACTTGACTCACTCTCTGGCCGCAGCCCAGGCTGGCAGGATGGCCCCGAGGCGGTGACTGCCTGGACTGCACGGCACGACCGCCCCCTACCCCGGGACCTCCCTCCAGTCTGCGGGCGTCGGTCGGAGCGGCTGGGTGCGCGGGCCTCCCGATTCGCACACGTGTGCCCGGGGCCCGAGCGAGGGGAGAGCCTAGTTATGGAGGGGTATGTGTGCAGATGTGGGCCGTACACGTACGTGCAGGCACGGGTTTGCATGCGTGGCGGCGGCCAGTGTGTCAGCCTGCTGGGGTGCACGTGCGCCCCATCGCCGCCGGGAGGGGCTTTGGGACACCCGGAAGCCCGCGGGGTCCGGTGCGGCGCCTGCCCAAAGCGAAGTCAGTTGTGGGCAGGGCCGGTAGGGGAAGGAGGGTGGAGCCGATTCTATGCCCCTTTCCCCTCTGCTGGAGACTGGGTTGCCCCAGGTTGGCGAGCCCAGAGCTGCTCCTGGGGTTGATAGGAGATGTGAAAACACGGGTGGGGCCCATCGATTCCCTCCAAGAGAATCCAGATGCTGTGCTCAGCTGGTCTGGAATCGCCCTTTTCTTCCTGAGGCCCCCCAGGAGGTGGATGTAGGAATGGAGCCACAGAGCTTTTTGCTTCCCCCTTTGCATAGGGCAGGGGAGCACTGGGATGGTGGACTCTTCTGTACTCTGCCCTGGGTCCTGGCTGAGGTTGGAGCTCAGCTGAAAAGGCCAGTAGAACTGCTCCCCCCACCAAGGGTGATGGGACCCTGCTTCCAGGGATCCTGCCCTCCCCAAGTGCCTGCTGGCCACCTTGGCTTGTGTGGCAGGGAAGGAGGCACCTACATCTTGACTCCCCTCCAAATGGGCAGGGCCTTCATTGAGGGAGTATCTATTGGTCTCTCCATCTTCTCCCTGCAGGAGATAAGGTCACCTCCACACCTCTCAGAGTCCTCTGCTGGCTCCCTGGAGCCCCTGCTTCTCCCACAAAGACTCCTGAGGTTCCCAGGTGACCTTGTGTCTATTGGCTGGGTCCAGAGGGGTCTCTGGAAGTCTCCAGGGCAAAGGGTATAGGTTGGGCTGAGCCCAGGAGAAAGGGACCCCTGGGTCTGGGTGTGGGTATGAAGCAGGCCCCAAGGAGCATGTGGGGGAGGTGAGACCAGAGCCAGCACTTAATTAATCCAGAACTCCCCAAGGGCAGAGGGTAGCTCAGCACCCTCAAAACCATACAACTCTTTCTTGCAACATTGCTGTGGGGTGGATGGAGACTTTTCCTCTGGTACACAGGTCCTTGTCATAGGGCTCTGCTAGTGGTACTGTCACCTGGGTCCTGATGTCTTCTCTGGACTGTCCTGGGGGGATGGGTTCTGGACATGTGAGCCAACTCTCTTTCTGAGAGTCCTGTCCTGCTTCCTCGTTGCAGTCACAGTGGTCCAGGAGTGGGCACTGGCCCCCATACTGTGCTTGCTTTTTCTTGTTCTTTTGCTGTTCTAACACTGAGCCATCAGCCAAGAGTGGAGAAGACTGGTCCTTGCTTGCTGGTGACAAAAACCTGTGACACTTGGCCCCGGTCCTAATCATAGCAGGATAGAGCTGACTCATCCTTTCTAAGCCACCAAGAGTTTCAGGGTACAGGGTACAAGCTCACTGGGGGAGGTAGAGGCCAGTCATTGTGGTCCAGCAGAGAAGCCTCAAATGGACTCTGGTGGGTCATTGCCTTCTCGGTTGCGGATTCCTACCCTTGACCTCTCTGGGTCTGGGTCTCATCCTTGGCTTTACCTCAGAGCTTTGGTCTTTCTCCAGCATTTAGTTTTTCCACCAGTAAAGTACAATTGAAGCTGTTGCCAGTTCGCACTCTGGGCCCTCACGGTCTCCCTCCCTGGATTTAGACTCATGGACACACATACCCCCACGTGCCTTGGAGTAGCCACCCAAAGCTGGAGGGCTGGCACCACACAGGCTCTCCTCCCAGTGCTCTGGGACCTTCCTCCTGGCACCACAGCACCATCTGCTGGACAGCCTTGGCCCTCCTGCTGAGGGGGCGTGGCTTGTATAGATGGAGGCGCCCAGCCGGTTGTCATCATTGGCTCTGGGCCTAGGGACCTAGGTTTGAGGCCTGGCTCTGCCATTTTTGGTTAGACTGGCAGGTCAAGGAAGTGTCACAAGAAACAGAATTTGTAGACAGTGCCTAGATTCCACATGTTAGATATAGGGGCATCTTGAGGTGACTGGCGTCCTTGGAATAGGAGCTGGTAGTGGGGAGTCCTGCTTCTTGTCCCTTCTCTCTCATTAGTGACTTTGGGACGGATGGGTCTCATCTGTATGTAGGGTAGGAGACAGGGTAATCCAAGGCAAGTGGGCCTCACACTGCTCTGTGGAGTCTGGAACCCTAAGGAAGGGGTCATAGGAGTCACGTGGGTAAGCAAAAGGGGTTCTTGAAATGAGGGTGGGGGTTTTGTGTAGGACTGCTGCACAGAGCTCATTCAACAAAGGGTTTTGCAGCTTAAAAAACAGAGTTGGAGCCGGGTGTGGTGGTGCACACCTGTAATCCCAGTACTTTGGGAGGCGGAGACCGGAGGATCTGGGTTTGCGGCCAGCCTCAGCTCTCTCTCTCCCTGTCTCTCTCTCTGTCTCTCTCTACCTAGTGAGGCCCTCCGCAACTTCGTGAGACCCGGTTTCAAAATAAAGTATAAAAAAATAGGGCCGGGGGTGTATCGCGGAGGTAGAACACCCCTGGGTTCAATCCCTGGTACCGCCAAAAAAAAACAAAAACAGAGTTGGAGCTGAACGTGGTGGCGCACACCTGTAATCCCAGTACCTGAGAGGCTGAGATAGGGAGGATCACAGGTTTGAGGACAGCCTCTATAACTTAGTGATACCCTCAGCAACTTAGTGAGACCCTGTTTCAGAATAATAGTAAAAGGGGAGCCAGGTATGGTGGCGCGTGCCTATGTAATCCCAGTACTTGGGAGGCTGAAACAGGAAGATCACAGGTTCAAGGACAGCCTCAGCAAGTAGTGAGGCTGTCATCAACCTAGTGAGACCCTGTTTTCAAATAAGAAATGAAATTGGGCTGGGGGTGTAGCTCAGAGGTAGAATGCCTCTGGGTTCAATCCCCAGTACCACAGATAATAAATAAATAAATAAATAAATAAATAAATGGGGTGGGGGAGGCTGGGGGTATAGCTAAGAAGTAGAATGCCCCTGGGTTCAATCCCTAGTACCAAAAAAAAAAAAATAGAGACCCCTGCATTTATGGCCCATGCATTCAGACTTAACTGAACAGCTGTTGAGTGCCAGGTTCTTATGTAGCAGTGAGCCAGAGAGCTCAGCCTCAACTGCTTGCCTGCTTTGTGCTTCTAACGACCCCTGCCTCCCTCCCTCTCTTTCCCAGGTCAGCAGTCCAGTAGCAGGGGCCCAGGAGGGCCTGACGCCTTCGCAGCTATGGCAGAGAAGCGGCCACTGGGGACCTTGGGCCCTGTGATGTATGGCAAGCTGCCCCGCCTAGAGACGGACTCAGGGCCTGGACATGGCCCGCCCCACTCTGCCAGTAACCAGGACTCCTGCAACTACAAGGGTGCCTACTTCTCCTGCCCCATGGGGGGTACTCCCAAGGCAGGATCTGAGCGGTTCGCATCCTGGACTCCATACCCACCCTTGTACCCCACTAACATGGCAGGACCCCCACTTCGGGCCGACAACCTGTTGACCAACTGCCTGCTCTACCGCCCGCCCGCAGAAGACTCTGAGAAGATGCAGGACTCCAGCCCTGTAGAGCTCCTGCCCTTCAGTCCCCAGGCTCATGCATACCCGGGCCCACCATTGGCAGCGCCCAAACCTGTCTACCGCAGCCCTCTGTGTTATGGGCTCCCAGCTTGCCTGGGGGAGGGGGCGGTAAAGAGACCTCTGGATGTTGATTGGACCCTGGTAACCGGGCCCCTGTTGCCCTCTGCTGACCCGCCCTGTTCTCTGGCTCCGGCTCCCAACAAGGGCCAGTCCCTGGATGGCACATTCTTGCGTGGGGTGCCAGCTGGGGGACCTGGCAAAGACCCCTCGCTGAGCTTCTCCTCATGCCAAGCTTTCCTGGAGAAGTATCGGACCATCCACAGCACAGGATTCTTGGCCTCCAAGTACACAGGTCCTTACTCTGGGGACACTAAGCAAGCAATGGCAGAAGGGCCCTCCAGTCCTTGGACGCAGCTGGCCCAGCCCCTGGGTCCACCCTGCCAGGAGACAGTGTCCACCCACTACCCCCTGCCCCACCCTACCCAGACCCTGTCTTGTCCCCCAGCCTGTCGCCACCCAGAGAAACAAGGTAGCTATAGCTCCGTGCTCCCCCTGCAGCCTCTGGGAGCACACAAGGGGGCCGGGTACCAGGCTGGCGGACTGGGCAGCCCCTACCTGAGGCAGCAGGCAGCCCAGACACCCTACATGCCCCCAGTGGGACTGGATACTTATTCCTACCCCTCTGGTCCACTCCCCACACCCTCACCAGGCCTCAAGCTGGAGCCCCCTCTTGCTCCACGGTGCCCACTGGACTTTGCCCCCCAGACTCTGGCTTTTCCTTATGCCCGGGATGACCTCTCTCTCTACGGGGCATCCCCAGGGCTTGGAGGGACACCACCTTCCCAGAACAGTGTGCAGCCTGTATCACAGCCCAGCGCCTTTCAGAGGGCTTGTCAGCCTTTGCCAGCCAGCCAGCTGTGTTCCCAGCCTGTGCGGCCTGCCGAGAAGCCAGCACAGGAAGCAGAAGAGAAGGTGTGGCTGCCCAGCTGCAGGAAAGAGCAGCTCCAGCCCCGGCAAGATGAGCATCCCAGAGTACCGATTGTCATCCGAGACAGCCCAGTTTCCCACACCTCACCAGCACTGCACCCCTGTGACCAAGAGCACCAGCCTCTTTCTCAGAAAGAGGCTTCAGGGCCACCCGGCTCACCACCAATGCCTGTTATCGACAACGTCTTCAGCCTGGCCCCATACCGTGACTATCTGGATGTGCAAGCACCCGAGGCCACAGCTGAGCCAGATTCAGATCCGGCCACCAGTGAGAGCCAAGACAAAGACTGCAGGGGGACCCTGCCTGCTCAGGAGGAATCCTCAGGGGCTCACTGCTCACTTCGTGAGGAGGTGGCCCTGGACTTGAGTGTGAAGAAGTCCATGGCAGAGGCTCCCCCCGTCAAGGTCCCTAGTCCTTCAGTTCATACCAAGCCCACTGGAGCTGTGGATGTGCCAGATGTGGGAAACCCAGTGTCAGGCCTGCCAGGCCTGAAAAAAATGGTCGCAGAAGCACCTGGAATGCCAGTGGCCACAGAGACGACTCCAAGGACCAACTTCCACAGTTCTGTGGCCTTCATGTTCCGGAAATTCAAGATCCTTCGTCCATCACCCGTACCTGCAGCTGGGGACCCGCCCACACCCACCCCGGCTCCTGCCCCTGCACAGCCTGCCCCCACCCCACCACCTGTGCCCATGGGACTGCAGATTCTCACTCAGCCCTTGCCAGTAGCGTGCTTCAACTTGGCCCTGCCTGGCCCTCCAGCCATTGCTGTGGCCTCCCCAGCCCCAGGCCCTGCTCCTGCTCCATCCCCCACTCCTGCGCCTGCGCCAGCCGCAGGCCCTGCTCCAGTTTCTACTGCAGCCCCAGCAGACTCCCCAGAGCAGCACTTTACAGGGCTGCATGCATCCCTGTGTGATGCCATCTCAGGCTCCGTGGCCCACTCCCCACCGGAGAAGCTGCGGGAGTGGCTTGAGACAGATGGGCCGAGAGGCCGGGCTGCATGGCAAGACTGCCAGGGCGTGCAGGGGTTGCTGGGCAAGCTGCTGTCCCAGCTACAGAGGTTTGTGTGCACGCAGCAGTGCCCCTTTCCACATGTGGTGCGGGCCGGTGCCATCTTTGTGCCCATCCATCTGGTGAAGGAGAGACTCTTCCCACGGCTGCCACCTGCTTCTGTGGACCATGTGCTGCAGGAGCACCGCGTGGAGCTACGGCCCACCACCCTGTCAGAGGAGCGGGCGCTACGGGAGCGTGCCCTGCATGGCTGTACCTCACGCATGCTGAAGCTGCTGGCGCTGCGCCAGCTGCCCGACATCTACCCCGACCTGCTGGGCCTGCAGTGGCGAGACTGTGTGCGCCGCCAGCTGGGTGAGCAGGGGGCAGCCCCAGTTGCCACCGGAGCTGTGTGAGCGAGTGGCAGGTGTGTGTGCTGAGTGAGTGGGTCACCACAGATGGCTGAGCCTGGCTTTGCAGGGTACTCTAGGGACTCCTCTTCACCCTCTGGGCATCAGCGAGTGCTTTGTTCCCATAGAAACCTTTTGTGTGTGTGATGTGGTACTAGGGATTGAACCCAGTGGCATTCTACATCTGAGCTACACTCCCAGTCCCTTTTTTTTTTATGGTACTGGGAATTGAACCCAGGGGCCTTCTACCTCTGAGCTACACCCCCCAGCCCTATTTTATTTTTAGTTTCAAACAGGGTCTCGATAGGTTGTTGAGAGTCTCACTACTTGCTGAGTCTGTCCTCAAACCTGTGATCCTCCTTTCTCAGCCTCCCAAGTATGGGGATTACAAGCTTACGCCACCACACCCGGCTCCCAGTCCCTATTTATTTATTTATTGTGGTATTGCGGATTGAACCCAGGGACATTCTACCTCTGAGCTACATCCCAGCCCTATTTTATTTTTTATTTTGAAACGGTCTCACTAAGTTGTGGATGCTGGCTGCGAACCTGTGATCCTCCTGTCATCCTCCCAAGTACTGGGATTATAGGTGTGAGCCACCACACCCGGCCCCATAGTAACCACTTTGGCTCTCCCTGGTACTGCCCTTCCTAGATGGCCTCCTCCCTCCTCTGTTTGTACCTTCTAGGTCTCAGTGCAGGCCCTTCATTGGTGTCCTGGGGCTCCTCCGGTCAAGCCCTGTTTCCTACCAGAGGTCATTTCTCCCCCTTGCCTTTGTATAGCGGAGCTTCCCCTCTTCTGAGCCCTAGCCCTGGATAACCCACTGTGTGCTGGATTGTGGCAGCTGGGTGTCTCTTCTTTTTTTTTTTTTGTGGTACCGGGGATTGAACCCAGGGGCGTTCTACCTCTGAGCTACACCCCCAGTCCTATTGTTTTATTCTTTATTTTGAAACAAGGTCTCACTAAGTTGTGGAGGGCCTCACTAAGTAGCTGAGGCTGGCCAGGAACCCGGATCCTCTAGTCTCAGCCTCCCAAGTACTGGGATTACAAGCATGCGCCACCATGCCCAGCTGGGTGTCTCTTCTACTCTGAACTCATCCTAACCACGCTCCTGAGCTTTCTTCTCAGCTCATGCCCCACTTCAGTCTTTCCCATCTGGTGAAAGGCACACCTATTCACTCAGTTCCTTGTGCCCAACACTTGGTAGGGGGCCTACCCCAAACATTACAGCCTTTGAATGTGTACTCTTCCGGGCCCTTGCAGCACAGATGCGCACAAACGGGAGTATTGTCTGTGGTTTGCTTTCCTCCACCACATGATGCATTGCGCCTGTAGTTCTCCAGCTTGTTGCATCTTGGATGACCACGGCTACAGCACTGTGTGCACTCACACTTCTTGAGCCAGTACCTCAGCAAGAGTGTCATTGCCTCTCCAGCATCCATGCACTTGACCTCAAGGCCCTCAGCCCCCCTGCCTCCGTGTCCTCCACCCCCAACCCCTGTCTAGGCTGTTTCCCGGAAGAACGTGTTCTCAGCTCCCTCCAACCCTGGGCACCCTGCTCTGCCTCCCCTAGGCTCTGGGTCAGGGTAGAGAAGGGGCTAAGGCAGCGAGTACCGATGTGGAGCTGGGGGACTGGCTGGCCGGCATTGCTGATGCCTGAACCCTTCAAAGTTGAGGCAGAGGTGTCAGTAGGGCGGAAAGGAATGCAAGTGTGAGTGCTCTGCCTCTGAGCGTGTGGGTGGTGCTGTGTCTCTCCCCACCCCCTTAGCCTGTCTGGGCACAGAGAGGGCCAGGTCCTTTTGCCTGGCTGACAGTGGCGCTCCATCCTCCATGCTCCCTCCTGCTCTGCTCCAGCCTGCAAGAGTCAGGCCTGGAAGGAAGTGACTGGGGCCCAGCGGCCTGCCACTGGCTGGATTTTGGTGCCCCAATCCTCACTCCCTCACTCAGCCATGGGTCCTCCCCTGTCCTTAGAGGAGCTACTGCCCGTCTTTGTTTCTTCTGAGTTCCTGTGTTCCAGCAGTCTACCCAGTAGGTGTGGTCTTGATCAGGGTCTGTTCGCGCCTCCCTCCAGGCCTGGGCTCTGGCTATTGCTATGGCTCTGGGGGTGGAATGGCAGGAATATACAGCACATTCCTCTCTTCCCATGCCTTAGTTTCCCTGCCTGTACCTTTGGACACAGCCGGTGGTTCCTGACCTGCCGGGCCCCTTTCCTCTTACTGTCACTCTTCTCCTGAGCAATGCCCTCAGGTAGAGTTCTGGTTCCCTGGGAGGAGCACACGCTCAGTTTGGACAGTCCAGCCAGTGGGCACATAGCGGGAGGGGCGTGATGGTGGTAACCTTTCTGGCGCCATCCTGGCATGGGGCAGAGCAGAACCACTGTTCTGGATGGCTTTGGGGACCAGGAGGTGGGACCTGAGGGTGCAGGGTCTGCAGCCTGACTATATTTTCATTTTCCAGGTGACTTAAACACTGAGGCTGGAGCTGTGTCCCCCTCAGAGCCTGCAGTGGCCAGAGATGAGCCAGAGAGCCTAGCCTTGACTCGGAAGTCATCGGCCCCCAAGGTCAGGAAGCCAGGGAGGAAGCCACCAACCCCTGACCTGGAGAAAGCAGAGGGGACCACTGGGGGAAGGCCACGTGGTCCCTCACCTACCCCTGCTGCCAGCAGCAGTCCACCCGGCCCCACGCTGAGGGCCCGCTTCCGCAGCGTGCTGGAAACTGCCTGGCTCAATGGCCTGGCGCTGCCCACTTGGGGCCACAAGACATCAGGCCCAGACCGGCCACCAGCCTGCCCACAGCTGCTGGACAGCCACAGCCAGCACCTCTGATGCTGATGTCGAGTGCCACCCAGGGCCAGGGTTGGATGCTGGCGCTGTGGCCACGCCCTCAGAGCGTCTTCAGAGCAGCCTTGGTGCTCACTAGGCTGGGCTGAGCGCCCCGAGCTTTTCACTTGAGGGTTTTGTTGGAAAGGACTACTTCCTGTTCTTCCCTAGAGAAAAACGTGGGCTTTGGAGCCCGACAGACCTCGGCCTGACTGTGTTCCTTGCTGCGTGACCTGGGCAGACGCTTCACCTCTCTCGAGCCCTGGTTCCACATTTGTAAAATAGGACAACACAGCCTACCTCATAGGGTTGTCACGGGGATGATGCCTGACGCCCGTTACGCGTTCTCTGCCACCTTCCTGAGGTGGGCTCTTGGCCTCAGCCGGGGCTTGAACCAGCGAGTGGAGGCAAGCAGAAGCTCCTTGTTGAAAGTCTGTGTCTTAGGACTTGGTTATCTTAGAGTGGTGCATTGTACAGTGTATATAATCACACTCACTTTCCCCGAGTCCCTGCTGACGGTGCAGCAACAACAGCCTGGGGCTGGCATCCTCCTGGGCCTGCTGCCCCTGCCCCTGGGGAGCCCCAGGCCTGTTCTGAGTTGACAGTGACTTCCCTGAGCTGCATCCCCCACCCTAGGTGTTATCCCAGGAAAGTTGTGTTTTCTGGAAGTCGAGCAGCTGCAGGGACTCGGGGACTAGAGTGGACAGGCTGAGTGGCACCTCAGTCCTTGGAGGTCTCCAAAGGTCTGGACTGGGGACCTGGTACTCCTGGAGCCTGAGCCTCAATCAGGCAGGCCTGCGGCAGGATACCTCCCTGCAGAGTGCTGAACTGAGCTGGGGCTCATGGCCTTATTTAAAAGTTTGTTATAATCCTGTGGGCCCTGGGGGCAGGCTATTAAAGCATTTGGGTTGTTTTGGAACTGGGACCTGGCTGTGCGTGTGAGGGTTATGGGTTTAATGTTTCATCACCACAGGCCTGGCCCTTTGCTCCCAGGAGGCACCAAATGCCTCTAGCACTGTGGTGCCCGCGAACTGGCCTTGTATACGAGGGTCCTGGTGACTGGTGATCCTGCAGCCCAGTGAGAAATACTGTTCACCACACCCTGGTCTCCCAGGACTGAGGGTGTGCCCACCACAGTTGAACTGCCATCTCCCCATGTTTGTGATCATGTATCCCGTTGACCTTAGCTGGTGAGGGGTCTGCTGGACCTTCCTCCAGACACCCACTCCTGGGTCCAGGTACACCATCCTACCAGCCTGGCCTGCAGCTGGGCCTGAATTTGGGGTGGCAGCTGCCATCATCCCTAGAATATCTGCATAGGCCCAAGAAGAGTCCATTAAGCCATTTCCTATTGCTAGTAAGTACCACTGCCTAGATTAGTTTTTTGTTTTGTTTTAGGTACTGGGAATTAACCCAAGGACATTCTACCTTTGAGCTACACCCAGAGTGTGTGTGTGTGTGTGTGTGTGTGTGTGTGTGTGTGTGTGTGCGCGCGCGCGCGCATGCACACGCACAATGTCTGGGGATTGAACCCAGGGGCATTCTACCTCCATACTACATCCATAGCCCATTGTATTTTTTATTTTGAAACAAGGTCTCACCAAGTTGCTAAGAGCCTTCATAAGAGCCTTCATAAGTTGCTGAGGCTGGCTTCAAACCTGTGATTCTGTCTCAGCCTCCCAAGTACTGGGATTATAGGCATGTGCCACCACGCCCAGCTTCCTGTTTTATTTTTTTTAGTTTTGAAACAGGGTCTAAGTTGTTGAAGTCTTGCTAAGTTGCTGAGACTGGTCTGGAATCTTGCAGCCCTTCTGTCTCAGCCTCCCAAATACTGGTATCACATGTGTGTGCCACCACACCCTGTAAACTGGATTAGTTTTAAGGAAAAGTTTATTTTGGGTCTTGGTTCTGGAGGTCCAGGGTCGAGGAGCTGCATCGTGCTGGCAGAGTGCTGAGGCAGCAGGGCCTCCCATGACAGGACACATGACGTGTGTCTTCTCCCTCACACAGCCACAAGGATTCAGTCATGGGGACTCCACCCTAATGACGGTATCTAATCCTAATTAACTCTCAAAGGCCCCACCTCTAAGTACCATAGTCAGATTAAGTTTCCACCCTTCTAGACCTCACAATGGGGATTAGATTTCAACACCTGAACCCTTTGCGGGGGCATACTCAAACTATCCAAACCTTAGTACCTGGCCTGTGTAGAGGATAGGCAACTGCAACATACTGGTCACTGCAGAGACAACCTGGGCTCTGTGGAAGTTGGGAGGAGGGGCCTCGCTGGGTCTGGGGGTGGAGAGGTGCTCTCCCCCCACCCCCAAGGGGAGATGCATGGACTGGGCCTTGAAGACTAGTAGGAGCGGTGCGTGGAGTGGTGTGTGGTGGCGCACGCTTGTAATCTCAGTACTTGGGAGACAGAGACCTGAGGATCCGGGTTTGCGGCCAGCCTCAGCTACTTATTGAGGCCCTCCGCAACTTCGTGAGACCCAGTTTCAAAATAAAGTATAAAAAAATAGGGCCGGGGATGTAGCTTGGAGGTAAAACGCCCCTGGGTTCAATCCCCAGTACTGAAAAAAAAAAAAAAAAAAAAAAAAAA
>PVJS01028613.1:0-25383 GCA_004027185.1 Glis glis | reverse complement strand
GGCGAAGACCGGAGGATCCGGGTTCGCGGCCAGCTTCAGCTCTCTCTCTCTCTCTCTCTTCCTGTCTCTCTCTCTCTCTTTAGTGAGGCCCTCTGCAACTTCGTGAGACCCGGTTTCAAAATAAAAGTATAAAAAATAGGGCCGGGGGCGTAGCGCGGAGGTAGAACGCCCCTGCGTTCAATCCCCGGTACCGCAAAAAAAAAAAAAATAGGGAGACAATACTATTGGTGTGTAGTGAGAGATGCTGAAACGTCATACAATATACAGGTTAGCCTCCAATCTCACACGCACGCAATCATATATGCCACTCCAAAATGACAGTAGTGCCAAGTTGAGAAACTTTGCTCTGGATAAACTAAGAATTCAAAATTTAGAATATTTGGGTACATTTTAATTTCTAAGCCAGTCAAATTGTGTCATTAAAACTCGATAAGAGGAGTTGGGCATGATGTAAGTAAGATGGCACAGTAGGATTTTCCAGCGCTCATATACTGGCAGAATCATAAATTTGAACAAACATTCCTTGCAAGAATATACCTGCACAGGAGCACAGAAAACAAGTGAGAGTTTATGGCACCCAAGTGTAGCACAGAAATAAGAAAAGGTGCATTGAATGTAGGAATATCAGTTTTACATTATTCATATTTTCTCTCCCCCAAACTTAGGTAGCATAGTATGGAAAAAGATAACCTCTGCTTAGAGGATTGAGATGGAAATGAGAATGAGACTGTTTTAAACCCCAGCACAGGACCTATAACTTTAAACCCCAAAGCCAGGAAGGAATCAATGGTCCCAGTTTGCCAGTGGTACCTACAGACTGAGCTTCCTGACCAGCCTTCTTCCCTACCTAGATACCACAACCCCAGGCACCAGGCTTGACCTAATTCTGTCTCTGGGCCCTCACTGCTCAGAAGAGGGTCTGCATTTTATGCACTTATGGTTAATTGATTTTTTCACAAATGTGCCAAAAAATGTGATTGGAAAATAATTGTTTCTTCATTAAATCATGTTGGGGACACTGAATATCCACATGTAGAAGAATGAAATTATACTTTAACACCATAATGAAAATCAACTTCCAAATGTTGGTTAAACAGCTAAATCTAAGACCTGTAATTACAAATTTATCAGAAGAAAATGTAGGGGAAAGGCCATGACATTGGATGGGGTGATGATCTTTTGGATCTGAGCTGAAAATCATAGACAACACAGGCAAAAGTAGACAATGGGATTAATTCCAGTACTTGGGAGGCGGAGACTGGGTTTGTGGCCAGCCTCAGCGACTTAGTGAGGCCCTCCGCAACTTCGAGAGACCCGGTTTCAAAATAAAGTATAAAAAATAGGGCCAGGGGTGTAGCTTGGAGGTAGAAGGCCCCTGGGTTCAATCCCAGGTACCGCAAACACACACACACACACACACACACACATACACACACACACACACACACACTAAAAAGCTACTGTACAGCAAAGAAACAATCAAGAGAGTGAAAAGATAATCTACAGATGGGAAAAAAATGAAAACCATGCCTCTGATAAAGGGTTAATATCTAATATATATAAGGAGTTCAAACAATTCAATAGGAAGAAAACAACCTAATTAAAAAACAGGCAAAGGCCTTGAGTAGAAATTCCTCCAAAGAAGACATACAAATGGCCAACAGGTATAAATGAGAAGATGCTCCATATCACTAATCTTCAGAGAAAGGCAAACTAAAACACGTTGAGATATCAGTTCATACCTATTGGAATGGCTAATATCCAAAACAAGAAAAATAAGCATTGATGAGGATGTTGGAGAAAATAAACCCTTGTATACCTCCAGTGGGAATGTAAATTAGTATAACCATTACAGGAACTAGAATGGAGGTTTCTCCAAAAATTAAAAACAGGACTATCATTTGATCCAGCAATCTCACTACTGGGTACATATCCAGGGGAAAGGAAATAAGTATGTCGAAGATATGTCTATGCTCCTGTGTTCACTGTAGCACTTTTCATACTATTCATAGCACTGAATCAAGTTAAGTGTTCATGAATGGATTCTTGGATTAAGAAAATGTGGCATATATGCACAATGGAATGCTATTCAACTTTTACAAAAGAAGAAATCCTGTTGTTTACAACATCTTGGATAAAAATGGAGAATATTATGTTAAATTAAATGTCAGGTTCAGAAAGACATGTACTGGGCCGGGCGTGGTGGTGCACGCTTGTAACCCCAGTAGTCTGGGAGGCGAAGACCGGAGGATCCGGGTTCGTGGCCAGCCTCGGCTCTCTCTCTCTCTCTCTCTCCCCCGTCTCTCTCTCTCTCTACTTAGTGAGGCCCTCCGCAACTTTGTGAGACCCGGTTTCAAAATAAAGTATAAAAAAATAGGGCCGGGGGTGTAGCGCGGAGGTAGAACGCCCCCGGGTTCAATCCCCGGTACCGCAAAAAAAAAAAAAAAGAAAGACATGTACTACATGATCTCACTTATATGTGGAATGTAAAAAAGTTGATCTCATAGGGAGAAGAATGGTAGATACCAGAAGCTGGTAGAGGGAGGCACTGGGGAGATGTTGGCCAAATGACACAAAATTTCAGTTAGGTGAAATAAACTTAAGGAATCTATTGTAATACATGGTGACTATATTCAACAATAATATATTGTATTCTTGAAAATCTCAACACAAAACTTATAAATATATAAGGTAATTCATATGTTAATTTGACCTAGCCATTCCACAATGTATTCATATTTCAAAAAAGTTATGCATGATAAATATACATTACTTTTGTAAATTAAAATATATTTTACACCAATCAAAATTGCAGTGCTAACATTTAAACAGAAATGTATTTAAATATGAACTACACTATTATAAAAATATCATATTCTTCTATTTTAATTTATGGATTAGATTACAATTTACATTATTCAGGGAAGAATCTGGTGTTCAAAGGAAAAATAAACCAAGGTACTTAAAGGACTCCATGAAACACTGTCCTTTAATAAATTTGCCTTAATAAATACATTTATCACATAATTTTAGTTTATTAATAATAGCCAAGACAGTTTATCAATCACATCTGTTACTCAAATTAAAAATGAACAATTTTGTAGGGCTAGGGGTACAGGTCAGTGGCAGAGAACTTGCTTACCATTCACAAAAGCCCTTGGTTTGATCCCAAATATTACAACAGAAAAGAAAGCAAGAGAGAGAGAAAGAAAGACACACACTCACACACACACACAAACAGAGACAGAGAGAGAGAGAGAGGGAGATAGAATACCATTTTGTGATATAACTAGCTTGCAATGCCACCAACAGTGTAGAAGAGTCCCGATTTCCCCACATCCTCGTTGCTGAGGGTATTATTGCTAAGTTGCTGAGTCTGACCTCGAACCTGTGATCCTTCTCTCAGCCTCCCAAGTACTGAGATTACAAGCATGTGCCACCATGCCACTGAGATATTCATAGTTTAATCAGAAAAAAATTGATCTGCTTTTTAAAATATCATGACTTAAATAATGATTGTATACTTACATATTTCAAAGACTATTTTATGAAACTTACACAGTTGGGAGACATTTAATTATATAAAATTTATTTCTCTCATTCTTTCTAATAGTATCAGTTTAAGAGTTGGCATCATTTGAAAGTGAAACCTAAAGATGATTATTTTGCTCTTTACATTGTTGATTTTTGTTCGCTCTATTGTGAATTTTTAAAAATGTAGTAGTTATCTTAAAAGGTTTCTTCCATAATCTAATGGAGAGAGTAGAAAGAAATTTAAGTAGAAGTCAGCCTAGTATAGACTTTGAGAGGAAATAAGTCCAGAAACCATTGTAATAAAGTTTTAAGCTTGGGTGACTATCATATGAAATGACAGAAAATCTTTTATAAAATAAATTCATCCTACATAATTTTTCCTTTCCTATATTATTTTATATTTTTAATTAAATTTACTTTAAATGGATACATAAAAACAAAAAATGTACATATGGATGGAGTAGCATGTGATTTATCACCAAATATATATTTTAAATTTTTTGAAAATTTTTTCTTTTTGTTATTCATAAAAGTTTTGTGACTGCTTTTCTATTTTATCCTCCATGAAAGTCACTCTGATGGTTAGTAAATTCATTGCAGTGTTCCTTAATTTTTAAGTTATTTCAGGCTTCTTCATTACCTTGATTACATTATCTTATACAGTGACCCCCAAAAAACTGTTTTACTTCTTTTATTCTTTGACTTATAAAACAGTGCATATAGTTAGCAGAGTTTTTGTCAAAAATAAAGGGTGCCTGTGCATAATTTATATGGAACAGGGGAATGGATTAATTTTCATTTATCTTGAAAGAAGACCCATTCATATTACTATAAGTTGCTTTAAGCCTTCTCTTCTTTCACTTATTCAATGAATATTTATTGGAGACATACGGCATGACAAAATGCTTTTAATATAATGGAATATAGTGATTAAAACCAAAATGTACTTGCAGTCTTGGGACTTGTATTATGGCATACTTATTTTGGTTTATTCTACATGCATTCTTTTGATTATGGTATTTCTCCTATTTTAAAATCTGCACATTCATCTTTTTAACAAATATTTTTGGGATTACTATTGGCTAAAATTTTGTGGTAAGTGTTTTGTAAATAATGGTGAGATAATTACTGTTTCCTTGACTCATAAAGGGGAAAGAGATTATTATGTACTAAAGGCAGAATGAATACAAAATAAGATTTTAAGTATTAAGAAGGAGACAGATAATGTCCCATGTTAGAAACCATCTGAAAGGCAGCATATTCCTGTTGAGATTGCATGGCTCAATATTATCTTTAGGGAAGCAAAACTAAGTTGACAGCTAAATGAAGAAAAAGAAACAATCATGTCCAAGAACTCAAATTTGAGTTCTTCTGATAGAAGGACCTTATGCATATATACTGAGGTGGCTAAGAATCAAGTGTTGGGTTTATGAAAGTGGTCAGAACAACTAAAACTCAGTAAATGAAAGGAGATAAAGATATTTAAGGGCATTAGATGCTGGCAATGATGATAAGAATCAATGAAATGGAATTTAGAAGTACCAATAACCAAATATAGATTTGGTTATAAATGTGAAGATAAGAAATAAAAGAATCAAGAATTATTCTAATAAAGCCTGGTGTGGTGGCACACACTTGTAATCCTAGTATTTGGGAGGCTGAGACAGGAGGATTGCAGGTTCAAGACCAGCCTCAGCAACTTAGTGAGACCCTATTTCAAAATGAAAAATAAAAATCAGGTTGGGAGAGTAGCTCAGAGGTAGACCATCCCTGACTTCAATCCCCAATACCACACACACATACACAAAATGATTCTAATATCCTGGTTAAGTAGCAAGATAGATTTGGAATATAGTTTATGGGGGGAAATGAATTTACAACTATCAAGATAGAGAAAGGTGTATGATGCTGAAGTAGAGATGTCAGATAAATAGTTGACTATAAGTCAAATCTCAGAAGAAGCACTCAAATCAGAACCACTGGTCGAACTAGAAGAATCTTGGACTGTAATTTAAAGTCATAAAATCAAATTTGATCCTCCAAAGAAAGGATGCAGAGGAGACCCCTGCTTAAATGTATTAGAATTTGGTTAGAAGAAAAAGTACTAGAGAATGGGGGATATAGATGGAGTAAAATCTTGCCTTCTAGAGGATCAAGATCAAGATGGATAGATAAATATCTGAATAGCTATATAACAAAAGTGTATTCTAGGTACTAATTCAGCACAATTTCTTTTATTTCAACTCGGACATCTCATAGTTTTGTGCACAAAGCAGGAGATTAACAAATGTATCATATCCTGAAGGACTGAGCTCCTTTCCCTCTGTCCTTGGTGATCATAGAGATAAAATTTTTAACTAGTGTAAAAATTCAAGCAACCCATACCCATTACATTACAACCTATAATCAAGCTATCCTGTCTGTGATGCCTTGGTACAACTAAAACAATCCAGCGACCCGGTGTTAGCCTCCAATTACCTTAGATAATCATTGTGTACAATTTTAGTTTCATTAAATTTAGATTCAGAATTGAACCAGTTTATTAAACTCACTTATTTCAGGGTTCCGAACACACACACACACACACACACACACACACCCTGTAACAATTTCAGACAAACAGTTTTGCTATTCCACACACTTAAGTCAGAGTACTACTTCCCAGCTAGAATAAAATACACTCTAAATGCAAATTAAAAGCAAAACAGGACACTCCAAGTCTGAGAATGGCTTGCAGTTATTTAGAAGTGTTGTCGATATCCATTCAAAGTATAGAGACATACACTTGTAAAACAAAAATATAGAGTTCAAACTAAGCCATCTATCCTATGCCAGTATAAACTTAAAATAAATAAAACATTTTGATCAGGAATTCAGCAGTACGATCTTGTCTCAAACAAAAACAACGGAAGCATCTTGTTGACACCCTATGTGTTTTTGAAAAATAAAACTACCTGAAAGTGATATCCCCTCTATTCCAACTTTGTACAACCGATTCTCTACCCAGATATGGAGCAACTAACTCAGTGTTGTGAAAAGATTATGCATAAAGGTGCCAGTATCCAAGGGCCTTGGATTTCCCAAATGATATTTTCAAGAGTACATAAAACTAAATGCAGTGAAAATAAAAGGTAATGGTCAATATTTACACTTTGGTAGAGAATAAAGACTGATGTTGGATTAGTTTTTCATTCAATCATATGACTTCTGTTATGTGATAATATCTGTAATATACAAAGTATGTTTAACACCAAAAACTAAATAAAACATTGTTATGGTTTCCGGTACATCCGCAACCATAAATGGATTTAACATACTCATATAAGTATCAAGTAGTCGGTGCAGCTTTAACTTACAATATATTAAAGGATCTCTTTTCAAAGGACGGCAAAGATACTTGGCATATGAAAATATGTATATTGAGTATATCATATGATGAGAATCTTCCAAAATTTGTATAAATAAATGTCTACAAAACTACTACAATTCTTTTTTTTTTTTTTGGCAGTACCGGGGATTGAACCCAAGGGCATTCTACCTCCGGGCTACAACCCCAGCCCTATTTTTATTCTTTTTATTTTTGAAACAGGCTCTCACTAAGTTGCAGAGGGCCTCACTAAGTAGCTGAGGCTGGCTGCAAACCTGGGTCCTCCGGTCTTAGCCTCCCAAGTACTGAGATTACAAGTGTGCACCACCACGCCCGGCTACAATTCATTTTAAATGTAATATTCAATTGAAAACAGAGTCTTGGTGATGTATCTCACCTAACAAACATTACAAAGGATTCTCAATGATGTCTAAGAAATGATAGGCAATTGAAATTAAGTAACATAAAGTTAAAACTATAATAAATTACACATTTAATAAAAATAATCTTCCTGTTTTGTGCTTATATTAATGTAGAGTAGAATAAGATTGCCAAATGCTGGGTAAGTAGAGGCCAATAACCTGTTAAAATGGTCCTTTTATCCAGCAAATTGGATAACTCAATCAGGAAGGAATGAAAAGGAAGGGAAGAAGGGAAACAGGAAGGAAAGATGAAAGAAAGCCTGGAAGGGAAGAGGGTAAGGGGAATAAAAAAAAAATATATGTGTTAGGAACTAAACTAAATATTTTCTTTTATTTCTCCTAATTTTCCAACACTGGTTGTACTGTCCCCAGAATTTAGTGTGTACTTTTTCTACATGAAGATATCAAGGCTGAAGAAAGATTACTGGAATTTTCCATGGCGATGTAGATAATAAAGGGTGAAATGAGTATTTTGTTGTTGTTGTTGTTGTTGTTGTTGTTTGGTACTGGGAATTGATGCTCAGGCATTCTAGCTCCAAACTACACTCGCAGCCCTATTTTATTTTTTATTTTGAAACAGGGTCTTACTAAGATGCTAAGGGCCTAAGTTGTTAAGGCTGGCCTGGAACCTACGATCCTCGTGTCTCAGCCTCCCAAGTACTGGGATTAAAGACATGTGCCACCATGCCTGGCAGAACTAGTATTTTAACTCACCGATTTTTTATTACTCCAGGATAGCACTCTATACCTAAATACTAAGAAAATACGCATCTCTACTTATTGAATATATACTTACTTTTCAGATAAATGTTATAATCTCCAGCAAACATTAAGAATGTAATGTTTCCATATTTCCCATTTGTAATAGGAAGAATAGAAACCAACAAAAAATCCAAAATATTTTCTTTTAATATATTTTCCACCCAATATTCTGAATAAAAATTCAATGAATGGTAACTAAAATTAATGAGAAAGAAACTGAATGTGAAAAAGAACCTAATTGTTCCTTAAGATGTTTATTTCACAGCCTATTCTACATGTCATTTTTTTTCATCACTTCTTGCTGGAAGATCTCTTAAATAATAAAAATAGTTGCTTTCTCAGATTTCTTTTTGAAAGCCTGTGATACTACAACATAAATGAGTTTATGCTGTTTTGCTAAATTGCATACATGCAAATTCTCTAGCATAAGCATGAGGTCAGCTTTGTTTCTCAATACAAAATTAAACTATACTAAATTAAACTATACTAAAAGGAAGTGCTTTGCTAAGGAGCTTTGGCCATCTCAATAAATGACTATCGTTCATGCAGTTTGCTCATTTCCCTGCAATGCTTTTGCATGTTCAATAAAAATTGATACGAGTGAAAGGATATGAAATACCTACCAACAAAGTGGGAAGAAAAAATAACACACTAATTTAAAATATACTTCAGCTACCTGTCATGAGCAAATTAAAACAAGCCCTTAATGGGCAGAAGTGCAGCCCTTGGCAACATCATTGCTTGTTTCTATAGATGATTCAGCTTATTCTAGTCTTGAAATGGACTCAGATATCTTCCCGTCTTCCTATCTGAATGCAAGGTGGTTTCTCTGTGGTGTAAGCTGAGTTGTTTTCAGTTAAGTAACTCTAGAAGCAAAGGGAAAATAGTTCCCATATTGGATTTTACCCACTGGTATTTAAGGTAGCATCTTTGGTCCTAGGCTGACCTCATATTTTGCTTTCATTTATTTTGTTTTAATCTCATACATCATTTGCAAATTTTCCTGAGTAACTAAAATGGCCTTGTACTTGATGTATTTGGAACTGAAAAGTAGGGAAAATTAAGAAATTCTTCCATTCTACCAGACATTGCTCTGCAAGGTTGCCTGAAAGAGACTTTCCGCTGCTTGCCCATGCAAGATTTTACAAGGAAACTGACAACTTCAAGCTCCTGTATTTAGGGTCCTACTTTTATACATCATTAAACTCACCGATTTAATACATGGAATTTTAAAGACCACCACACAGCCAAGATTCTAACTGCAATGGCAAAGAATATCTTTGAGAAATTGAGATTAAAGACCAAAATCTTATAGTCTTTTAAAGAATAGATTCATTTATGTTCTTCATGTTTCTTTATGCAGACACAGCAATGGGCCGTCACATAAATGCTATGGCCCTTTCAGTTGGGGTTACTTATTGTTTATTATTAAATGTGTATGCCAATCAGGTGGCTAGTAAAAATCATAAGCAAAAAGTTAAAATCAGGTTGGATTATTTTGAAATACCGTTTTATCTTTTTACTTTCAATTAATTCAATCCTCTTTTCATCCATATATCAGTTGAGCACATGAATACTTGAGTATTTATCATGGACACAGAATGTATTACTAGTAAGTCAAATAATAAATATTTACTCATAATATTCATTTTTATTGAGACACAATTCACATAAAATAAAATTTGTGCCTTTAAAGTATATTATCCAGTTGTTTTAGCATATTCACAAAGTTATGCAACTAATTTCACTACCACTGTCTGATTCCAGAATATTTTCATCTCCTAAAACAAAGCCTGTACCCTTTAGTAGTCATGCACCACACTTCCTTCATCACAGGCGGTAACCACTAATCAACTTTCTGTCTATATTGACTTGCATATTCTAGTTATTTTGTATAAATGAAATAATACACCATGGGGCTATTTGTGTGTGGTTGCTCTCATTTAACATAATGCTTTTAAGTTTTAATCATGTGGTAGAATGAATTGATGTTTTATTCCTTTTTACAACTGAATATTATTTCTTTGGATTGGTATACCACATTTTATTCATTAGTTAAATGATGATTTTGACTTGTTTCTACTTTGAGCTATTATGAATAATATTACCATAAACATGTGTGAATGAGATTTGGGACATTAAAAAATAACTTTGGGCATATACCTAGGAGAAGAATTAATGGGTCATATGATAACTCTGTCTTTAACTTTTGTTGTTGTTTTTATATTAATGTGCTTTTATTGGTGCATTGTAGCCTCACATCATAATGTAAATCATGTTGACAGTGGCATACATGCACTCAGCATTTGGTCCCCCCCCCGCGTCCCCATTTCCCCCCTTCCCAATACAGAGTACTGAGATTGAGGTTGGTATATTCACATATGTACACAAGGTCGATGGTAGTATTTCCATTAATGAACCTCACTCTTCCCCCTGCCCTTCCCTTAGACCCCTTCCCCCTCCCCAGCTCCACTGAGGCTTCTCCGCCATTATCTGAATGAAGTCCCTCTGTTTTACAAATTGGATGCAGCACTTTACATTATATGGGGATTCAAATTTCTCTGCCTCCCTGATGACATTTTTTGCCTGTCTTTTTGATTGTAGCCTCATAGTATATGTGAATTGGTATCTCAGTGTGAATAAGTTTTCTTAGCATATGCAAGCTAGCTGATATTTGATTAGATATAACATAACAATAGATTGATACAGATTATAATTAGATAAATGGTAGGTAGAACGTAGGCATATATTTGTTCTGAGAAATAGCATATGTAGAGGGTCAGCAACTCTTTTATAAAAGAAAGAGTGGCTTATTGATTAGCTTTTGAAGGATGAAACTATTGATGAAAATTGAGAGAGAAAACATTTCAAACAGAATATTTAAAATAAATTTTATGGAAGGCAAATTGCACAAAGTATCATTGTGAAGTATTGAGTAGATCACTTTTGCTTTAGCAAACAGTTTAAAAAGAAAAAAAGAGATGAGGATAAGACTGGCAAAACAAAAAAACTAGAGCAATTAGATACTTTCGATATTTTGAAATAATGCAAGATGAGAATAGGATTAAATATCATAATGAACGGTACATGATAATAATATGACTATTCTGTAAAAGTTTTATAAAAACTTCAGGAAAAAAATGATATTTGAGTGGAAAAGGACAGTTGTGTCATGTTGGTAACATTCAGAAGGAGCGATTTTGAATTAGACAAGAGTTGGGCTAACTTCCACCCCTTTTTTGGTTCCTACCACAGGCCATTTACTGCACTGTAGTATCTCATTGCATCCTGGCTCTCTGAGTACCCTAGGACTATGATTGCTTCTGGTCTCTTTACGATTCTAAACTTTGGAATCTAGCCAGGTTATCAGCCACATCTTTATGTTTATGAAAAAGTATTTCTCACAAAGGTATTAATAAGCTGTGTCATAGTCAGAATCAACTGTTATTTATCAGTTGAACCTGAATATGTAAAGAGTTGTAATACTGAATCCCCATGCTCATTAAGTTGACAACTGATCTCACTATAGAGCAGAGGTTCCTCTCTACCCCAACACCTTTTAGAATAGGCAAGTGACCTCCTGTTAATATTGAAATTTCAAGAAAATTCTTCTGGCAAGAATAATGTTTGCTTGTAGAAGACAAAACTGAAAATAAAAAGTGTGAAGAGCAGGTTGTGCCTGCTCTGAGTTACTCCATGTTGAACACAGCAGCACGTTTTCAAGCCGTGCCCTGCTCTGAGTTACTCCATGATGAACAGAGCAGCACGTTTTCAAGCCGTGCCCTGCTCTGAGTTACTCCATGATGAACAGAGCAGCACTTTTTCAAGCTGTGCCCTGCTCTGAGTTACTCCATGATGAACAGAGCAGCACTTTTTCAAGCTGTGCCCTGCTCTGAGTTACTCCATGATGAACAGAGCAGCACTTTTTCAAGCTGTGCCCTGCTCTGAGTTACTCCATGATGAACACGGCAGCACGTTTTCAAGCTGTGCCTTGCTATGAGTTCCTCCCTTTTGTAAAGTAGTAGTTTGCCATGAGCTACTCCATTTTGTATATAAGTGCTGAGGTAGAATGACTCTACACTTTGTCTGTACAAGTAAGCTACTGCCAAGCACGGCCATGAGGCACAGACTGATAAATTGTTCTAATAAATAATGACCACCAGTGAAGTCATCAGTTAAATCAATAACACATGAATGCCTGGCTGTATCAACCTCATGTCAGAAGAACCAAGCTCATGAGCTTATCAGACACACCAGACGACTGAATGTAGCAACCCCCTTATGTGAGAACCAAGATAGGAGGAGCACCCCAATACTGCTTGTGGTGGCACTCACCAACCCATCATCAGAGCACTGGTGAACGTATTAGGAGGTGGACCAGTGAGAGCGTCCAACTTTTTCTCCCCAGGCTTCAGCTCAGCTCAACCTCCCGACTTGCTATGCCATGCTTCAAAAGCACCTTTCGAAACCACTGTCATCTGGACCCTGGGCTTGAATAAGTTCTGATACACTCTGACATCTCTGTACTCTGAACAAGTTCGTTCTTGGGCTGGTTCTTAATCTAATCTCACTACCTTCAGTGACTCACGTATTTGTATCTACACTCTGCCTTTGCAATCTGTTCAGTCTCCTGAATGCATGTGGCCACCTTAACCCTTTCTTAGCCTTTCTATGACACAGACACACACACACACACACACACGTAAAGTGTGATGTGTGACTTTGAGTTTTGTAGATATTATAAATTAAGATTGGAATAAAAGGACCTGTGATTGCTTGGCTTATGACTACCAGGTGACCCTTGGGTACGTAGTGAATCACCATTGATGAAAGTGATGGAGCGTGTCATTGTTATTTAACAAATGCTGACACTGTGGAAAGACACAAACGTATTTGTTCTATGTCAGTGACAGCTATCTCATGACAAAGAGAGTAGTTAAGATGTTAGAACACGGAAAGCACCAGATAAAATGTTGGGAAAGGCGTGGATGCAGGAAGTTTGCAGGAGGATATGTGAAATGAGGAAAGAGAATTAGGCCAATTTGAGCCTGATAACTGAGAATGGTGGAATGGAAAAGGAAATATTAGAATACAGAAGTTCAAAGGGAAATACTTCAGCAGATCATCACAGAAAAGAAACTCAGAAATTACCCTTGCAGT
Organism: Glis glis; assembly: GCA_004027185.1. Classification (NCBI taxonomy): domain Eukaryota; kingdom Metazoa; phylum Chordata; class Mammalia; order Rodentia; family Gliridae; genus Glis; species Glis glis. The sequence goes on along the minus strand of PVJS01028613.1, from coordinate 12,138 downwards.
GTAAGTATTCTCATCCTTAGCAATCATTAGTGAAGTCAGGAGATACATTCTGTCCATTGGTGGGTGGGGGTGAGGATAATGGAGTTTGTAGTGGCAGCTTCACAGTGCACAGTGTCAGGCTTCTAACTGACTGTTCTACTGTTGGGAGGAAGAGAAGTAGTAGAACAGAGAACATCCATTCTCCAAGTACTCTGATATTCGGAAGACTGTTAATTATTCAAGTCATTACATATGAATCCTTGGCTAATTACCAAGGGTTATCCATAGAAAAAGATCTAATTAGATAGATAGATGATAGATGGATAGATAGATAGATAGATGGATAGATAGATAGATAGATAGATAAATAAAAAGAGGTTTTTTTTTTTGCAGTACCGGGGATTGAACCCAGGGGCGTTCTACCTCCGTGCTATACCCTCAGCCCTATTTTTTATACTTTATTTTGAAACCGGGTCTCATGAAGTTGTGGAGGGCCTCACTAAGTAGAGAGAGAGAGAGAGACAGAGGGAGAGAGAGAGAGAGAGAGCTGAGGCTGGCCGCGAACCTGGATCCTCCAGTCTCTGCCTCCCAAAGTACTGGGATTACAAGCGTGTGCCACCACGCCCGGCCTAAAAAGAGGTTTTTTTTATGAGAATTGGCTCGTGGGCTTGTAAAGACTATGAAGTTCTATGGTACATTCTCTGCAAGGTGGACAACCAAGACAGTCAGTGGTAAAATTAATTCTGAATCTAAGACTTCTGAGAACTACGGGGGCAAATTATTCACTTCTCCTCTGACACAGAAAAGTTGAGAAGCCATGCTGCTGCTGGTGTAGGTCCTGAAGTATGAAACTCCAAGAACCAGGATCCCTAGTATTTGAGGGTCTTACAAGATGGATGCCCCAGCTCAAGAAGAGAGAGAATTTGTCCTTCCATTACCTATTTTTTGTCAGATAATTGTACATCTGCATGGGGGTACAGTGTGATGAATTGTCACATTGTGTACTGAATAACTCAAGATACTTAGGTATCCATTATCTCAAACGCGTATCATTTCCTTGTAATGAGAAAATTCAAAATTGTCTCCTCTAGGTGTTTTGAATTATATGATTCAATATTAACAGTAATCACCCTCTATTTAATAGAATACCAGAATTTATTCCTCCTCTCTGGCTGTGAAATTGTACCTATTAACTAATCTCTGCTTATCCCTTTCCCCTTTTTTATGCTCCCTAGCATCTGTTAATCAATATTCTCTTTCTTACGTCTATGAGCTCAGCTTTTTATAGATTCCACATACAAGGGAAATCATGTAATGTGTGTCTTTCTGTGCCTAGATCATTTCATTTAACATTATGAGCTACCCATGTTGCTAAAAAGAACAGGATTTATTCTTTTTGTGGCTGAATAGTATTCCATTGTGTGTGTTATCTATCTATCTATCATCTATCTATCACCTATCTATCATCTGTCTATCAATCATTTTCTTTATCAATTAATCTGTTGATAGACACATGTTGAATCCATATGGCTATTGCGGAGTGTGTGGAATAAACATGGGTTGCAGTTATCTCTTTGACAGGCTGATTTTATTTCCTTTGGTTATATTCCCTTATTCTATCTGGGTCTTCAATGGATTAGATGTGGCTATCAACAGTGGTGAAGGCAGAGCTTCCTTTCTCAGTGCCCTGATTTAAACACTGATTTATTTCTGTACACTCACAGACACACCCAGAAATAACGTTTTACCAAGTATCTCAGTATCCCTTTCCCTAGTCAAATTGACACATAAAATTAACTAGTACACTTTACAACAGAAAAGAGGAGGGGGGAGAAAATAACCACCACCCTTAGAAATTTTTTTTTGCGGAACTGGGGATCGAACCCAGGGGCATTCTACCTCTGAGCTACACCCCCCTGTCTGATTTTTTAGTCTTTATTTTGAAACAGGGTTTCACTAAGTTGTGGAGGGCCTCACTAACAGCTGAGGCTGGCCACACATTTGCAATCCACCTGTCTCAGCCTCCCAAGTACTGGGATGACAAGCATGCACCACTATGCCTGGCTAGAAAATATTTTGAAAAATAAAAACAAGATAGCACTTACTTTCATATTTTATTGAGTAGAATATAGTCACCAGGCCTAACTGAAAAGTATACTGGAATATCTTTGAGATAAAGATAAGTATTATTTCTTTTGATAAGTAAGAATATATAAATGAGTAATAGACAATTGATAGACTTTTTGCACACCCTTTGATTAAACAATTCTGTGTAAATCATCTATAAGCCTGTAGTTTTGTGATCCTCAACTCTTGTCTTAAAGAGAAGAAAAATGAGTTTCAGAACAGGGAGCAGCATTTTTGTCCCTGATTTCCCTGTGTCACATCACCTGCTCTCAATAAGTTAGCTGCTCATCACAAAATATTTCTCAAATTCCTAAAACCAGGTTCATCTGTTCAAAAAACAGCTGAAGTGTGTTCTATGGAAAATTCTAACTCAGTCCTAGACAATGAAGGCCCTCAGGATGTTCTGTGATTTTTATGAATGTTTCTGGAATCTTTGTGGCGCCATGCTTAGAGTGTGGGGCATGTTGCTATACTTTAATTCTAAATATATTAGAATTTTAGCCAAGTACAGTGGTGCACTAAGTTGCTGAATATCTAGCTAAGTGTTGAGGCTGTCCTCTAACCTGCAATCCTTCTGTCTCAACCTCTCAAGTATGGGATTATAGGCATTCACCATCACATATGGCTGTGCCTAACCATTTTTGTTACTCAGGTGTACACATAAAGATGATAATGAACGGAAGCTTTTTATTGGAAACATCACAGCATACTCAACTGAAAAATTTTGACAGAGTGGAATAACAAGTTTAAGGTAAATGCGTAACTATAAACATTTATACTACTTAATTTTTCCTTTTACATGTGAAAAACCAGAGCTATGCCTGTTATATTCAGTGAACTTGACCGGGAAAATGGAGCAGTGTGCTGTCATACTGGTATACCAGTGGAGCGCTGTAGGTGATGCTAGACACAAAATAGTGTAGGATATGTATGATATGTTAGGCTTCTTCATAACACATGCACCAGAAAATGATACAACATAATATATAACCTTAGATATTAAGATTAAATAAAATCCTTGGATAAGTTATCCAGTGTTGTAATCTGTCAGATAGTCAGGGGTTGTAGGAGAGCAGAAGATAAATTTAACACATTTCAATGTGTTGCATTAGGAAAAATAGGCATTTTGGGGATGAGAGATTGTGTAGTTTCAAATATTTAATATTATCTACAAATGGAATTTTTACTTTCAGGTTTGGAAACTAAATACCTAAGTCTTTTGTGATTGAAATGCAATTGTGGTTTCTCATTTATTATACTCTGTAACTTTTCATTACTCACTCATATCTAATTTATCAATCATTCTTATTAGAGTTTTCTGATTATAAAGGATATAAAATTACATTTTATTGAATTATAAATGTGAGTATAATAGCTATTAATATGTCCTGGTATCCACATACTAGAATGAGATTCCACTATTTTATTAAATTTAAAATTGTTTCCATTTTGCCGCCTTCATTGTTTGGTACATTCTATGTCTTTGGTTATTGCTCATAAAGTTTTCTGAAGATTTGTTGCTATCATTTTCATAGCAATATACTCCTTTAATATTTTAAGATAAAAAGATGTAGTATATTAGACGGATTATTATATTTCTAAGAATCCTTTCTGTACTACACCAGACAGAGAAAATCAAATTTTCTATTTTCTAAACATCTATAATATTTTATAGCTACCACAAATAATGTTCATAAGAGGGGAACATAAGGACATAATGTAGCTAGAAGTATTCAAAAATAGATAACACTATTTTAACAGCACCTTACAAATATAATTGTATTAAATTTTCATAATCTTCTGGTACAGCAATGCTATTATCTATATTTTATGGATAAGCAGACTGAGTCCTAGAGGGGTCAATAAATTTGCTCAAAGTTACAGTTTAGGGTCCTCAGGTCTAGCATCATACAAGGGATCTTGTCATTCTAAATTTACTGCCCATCCAATTGTATCACATTGCATCCCAAACCAGAATTCTGGGCAGGCCAAGAGTAATTCCACAAGTCCCTTTCTCAAATAAAACTGCATGGCAGGCTGTATTAAACCAAATCCCAAAACACTGCCTTAGTATGGTCAGGTTGCTCCAACAAACTACCATAAATATGTTCTTGGTATCTTTTTGTGAGAGTTTAGATGAATCCGAGCAACATGTTCTTATTTTTCTGAAGGTAATTCATTGAGAGGAAACATTTCAAATTTAAAGGAAAGGTATTAGAATCATTTTGAAAGTCTTATTTTGGGGGGGGTACTGGGGATTGAACCCAGGGGCGTTCTACCTCCATACTACACCCCCGGCCCTATTTTTTTATACTTTATTTTGAAACCAGGTCTCACGAAGTTGTGGAGGGCCTCACTAGGTAGAGAGAGAGAGAGAGAGAGAGAGAGAGAGAGAGACAGAGAGACAGAGAGAGAGAGAGAGAGAGAGAGAGAGCAAGCTGAGGCTGGCCGAGAACCCGGATCCTCCGGTCTCCGCCTCCCAAAGTACTGGGATTACAAGCATGCGCCACCATGCCCGGCCGTTAAAGTCTTATTTTTAAATAACATTTCTACACTTGGAATTTTGACATTTTGGCATTTAGCCTTTTGCTTCATCTATTTATTAAGCAAGTTAAATTGCTTTTTTTCCTTGGGTTTTTATCTTGTCTTCATATATGTCCAGATGGTACAAATTTCTTTCACACAACGCGTTCATGATAACAGAGACATTACTACAATGTGGATTTTGAGTTCTATACATTTTCGACTCATATACTGCTCTCATGGCATCTTTTTATTTTTTGCTGATTTTATGGAAGAGGAGAACAAAAGAATTACTTGTATGATTATAAGTCAAGCATTACCTTTCTTTCAGTGATTTGCTGAATTTTGCAAATAAGCAGATCTACTCATATTTTCAGTCTTACTTTTCTTTTTCATTTTCCACCATTAATAGACATGATTTTGTACAGAGAACATAAGCAACACTTTTTTCAGTGTCTAGTTCTTAGAAGTTGGAAAATACATTTTCTCAATCTACCAAGTCTCTACTTCATCAACGTATTTCAACCAGGCTCATATAGTCAGTAGGGGGGACATCTCCTTAAAAGATTTTAATTAATTAACAATGTCAACTAGAACATGGTTTAAAAGGAGAGTATGTAATGTGGAAAAGGATTAATGTAGTTTAAGTTTTATTTATTAGCTCATGCTTGCTAGCTCGTGCATGCTAGAAAGCTTGCATTTTCTTAACTTGGGAAGAGTCTTTGGACTTTGAAGTCTGGTGTTAAATTGTATTCTAAGGAAATTTGGGCCTAGGTAATTCATTTAACCTGATATGACATGTTATTTTATTAATGAAAAGATGGGACTGGATTATATAACATGCTAAATTCCTCCCAGCTTTAATATTCTATGTTTGTATGCATATTAGTTAGAGCTGTTAAAATCAATCATCCTGAATGGTGTCAAGGGCGATTGAGGATGCTGACACTGATGATGTTGATTACTTTTAAGACTAATATTTTTAGTATTGTGTGCCTGAAAATTAATATTTTGACCTCCTAATTGTTCTAATGGGTGAATATTATTGCCTGCCATTTTGCATATGAGAAAACCGAGGTTCAGATCATTTAACTAATATGCCCAGTATCATCAAACCCAATGCCAAAGATATTTTTCCAATACTAAGCTATCTTTAAAACAATATTACCTGTGTTCACCAGTATCTTGTTTTCTTAACTTTTGCGCAGAAATAAACATGCACTTTTAAGCACCCTAAAATTTATTAGAGCATGTGACTAGTTCTGGCCAATGGCCCTGGGCCAGAGATATGTGAATTAATTTTGTCCAAAACCTGGAGAAGCCAGCAGCAATCTTATAGTTGTCTCTTTCTCTGAAGTGCCCATGAAGGAAACAGAATGTTCCAGAAGGTGTTGCTCCAAGATGGTGGTGCTTCCCCCATAGTGACTCACTCAATTGCTGTTGGTATGACAGTATATTTAATCTAGATATAGATTCTGTTTTGATAATTTATAAATCTATGCTGTTTAATCATGTACCAAAAATTACCTATCTTATCCTGATATAATCAAAATATCTTCCTCTTTAATGCATGGAGCTTTGAGTGTTTTTCATGTTATTTTTTTTCAGTATTTTTATATGATCAGCCGCTAGGCAGAAAACACTGACTTCTATGGGAACATTTTTAATTATAAATCATTCTTTTGTATTATATTCTCTCATTTTCTTCTGTCTTCCATCTCTGTTAGCATTTTTAGGTCCTCCATACAACTCATCTTTAGCAAACATATGCCCAAGCCCTATTTTAGAAATTTTATCCTTTCTTTAAGTGTTGGCCACTAATAAGAACATTGTATTTGATTTCTGGTACTGATATTTAATAGGAGTGTGACCTCATAAAATTATGCCTCAGTCATTTTCAATCAGAGAACTAGAACAAGTATGAATGCTATAGAATTAAAGATTTTTTTATATAGGGATAACACTTCCAAAAATTGTACATATTTCTAGAGACATAACACCCCAAAAGATAGAATTAGAGGACTTAGAAGAGTCAATTACCATCTCTTTTGAAATGAGGCAGTTCCAGCTACCCAAATAGTTCAGCAAATGAGACTTTGTAAAGTGGACCTTTGAAAGCGGCTACTTTTACTTTGTGATGGTCCTGAAGTTGCTCTTGGTCAGCCAAATTTGTGTTTAGAAAGAAGAGATAGGCCTGGAGCCAAGGAGAATAAGAATAAGCTAGAACCCTCTTACATCTCTTTGGTGTTCATGGCCCCCCAAACAACTTTCAGAGTGTAAAAACTTTTGCTTCACTTCCACTGTCCAAAATTAACAGACATTTCTCTTTTGAGCCAATTAACAGCAACAACAAAAAGAAAAACACAAGGGGATGGTATTCTAGGTAATTCAGTTACATTGAAAACACTGAAACGTGTTATGAGTTGATGATTTTTTCCATAGTTTAATTTTATTATTTCAAAATGTCTGATTTTGCGCCAGCCACTTCCGGCTAGGGTTGTGGGAATAATATATGAAGGTACACTGAAAACCATAGTGAGACAAAAATCGGTTCCAAAATATATGTGACAGCAAAATTTTGAATGATTTCCCTAAATTAATCAATCTGTATAAAGACTTTATACTATTTAAAAATGGAGACCTTTTATACTATTTAAAAATAGTAAGTACTTAATCTTGTCATATCTGTATTTCCCTGTTCTATAGACTGTGGTTGTAGATTTAGGTTGATACAATGTAGTACATATTCAAAATGAATACCAAGTTTAATAATCATATGCTATGTTAGCCTTTAAAATTTATTTTAACATTTATACTTTTATTGGTACATTGTAATTATACATTATACTGAAGGGGGATAGAGATATACATGCACACAACACTTGGTGCATTTCCCTCCGGATTCCAACTCCCTCCCCCCTTCCTCATACATGTCATTGAGATTGGCATTGATAACTTCATATACGTATATCACATTATTTGAAAATTTACCTTCTTTATGTATTTACTTCTCTATCCCCCTCCTCCCTACCTTAAACTCCCTATCTCCCTACATGTGAGTCTCTGCTCCTCTGTCTGACGTCTCTTTTGTTTCCTAATTTCTATCTAGTTTTCACATGTGAGAGAAAACATACAACTATTTGCTTTCTGAGACTGGCTAATCTCGCTTAGCATGATATTCTCAAGTTGCATCCAATTTCTTGCAAATGGTATAATTTCGTTCTTGTTTATGGCTGTGTAAAATTCCACTGTGCATATATACCAATTTTGTGATCCATTCATCTGTTGGTGAAAACCTGGGCTGGTTTCCTAATTTGGCTGTTGTGAATTATGCTTTTTACTAGTTTCTTCTAAGGTAATGTGCTTTGTACTTTGTACTTTATACTGATGATGTATACACATAGAAAAATGGTTAGCTTTCAAATTCTTTTATATAGAACTCATTAGGGTATGGGCCACCAAGAGAACTATAAATGTGGCTTTGAATTTTATATGATTGCTGCTCTTAAAAAATATTTGGAATATTATTTAGTGCTTTTGATTTTTGATTGTCATTTTTTTAGTATTTAGACATTTCAAGTGTACCCTATTTACCTTTTTCTTATTTATAGGAAAATTAACACACTTTTAAACCAACAATTTCCATATCTGGCTATAAACACACAGTAAGTTACCATTAAGAAATAAAAATGCTATTCTTTATCAATTTTTAAAGTAATATTTCTCTTGGAAGTGGAAAATGCTTTCAAAATTGTCTTTCCTATCCTGGTGTGATGGCACAGGGCTGTAATTCTAGTACTTGGGAGGCTGAGACAGGAGGATCGCAGGTTTAAAGACAGATTCAGAAATTTAGACCCTCAGCACTTAGTGAGACCCTGTTTTCAAAATAAAACATAAAATATGACAGAGGGTGTAACTCAGAGGTAAACTGCCCCTGGGTTCAACACACACACACACACACACACACACACACACACACAACACACACACACACACACACACACACACACACACACACACATCTTTCCTAGTCTCAACATTGCACATATAAAAAAAGAAATTAACCAGATACAATAAATAAACTATATAGATCATAAATAGTACTAAGGTTTTTATTTACCTATTTTATTATTATTATTTTTGTAGCATATCTGATTACTTACCCAAAACCACTGTAGTACACACTTTACTGATTGTGTAAATATTTATATGATTCAAAATTATACAAATGTTGATTATAATGTCTTCCTAATCCAGTTGGGGAAAAAATGTTTGCAAAACCTAATCATTATTAAAGCAAACTGAGAAACTGAAATTGAAATTTCAGACAAAAAAGGAAAGTTACATTGGGAGGGATATTTCAATTAATTTCTACTTCCTAAATCATGTTTTGAACAAACATGATAGTGACCTTTTGATTTGCATTTGAGACAACTCCAAACTGAAGTCATAGTTCCTGACTTGGGAGTACATGGTGTTTTGAGATAGCGAAAGACACGTAATCAATTGCAGGGCAGTGGATGTATTTGATAATGGTGCTCCAACAGTGAAAGAGTAAAGGAGCCGTCATGTAGTTTCACCAGAAACACAACGATCAAAACAATCTCTTTGCTCCTGAAAGCGATTGTTTTGATCGTTGTGTTTCTGGTGCAGTGTGACTGTGTGTGCCTATGAGTGTGAGTGTGTATGTTTGTGTGTGTGTCTGTGCATGTGCTCACATACTCATGCATGTGTGTTGTGAAAAAAGATGTGCATTATCGGGAGAGTTAGCTCATTAAGATGATCCTGAAAAATGGGACATCTGTATGAAGTCATTTTGAGTATTTTACTAATAATAATTATTAAGGACAAATTGAAAAAAATAAATAAAATTACAGAATTTCTCAAAGTTTTCAATTCTGAAGTTTTTCCTTATTTTTCCATATCCCTTTCATTTCTGATGAAGGTGAATGACAGAGCCTACCTTTCCCTGCAGTGAAGGAATAAAGAGGATTCTTGATGTGACCTTTGATTAAACCCTGAAATTTGCTTTCCTAAAGTCTTCAGAAATGAGTTATACTTCCTTAATCAGAAATGGTCCTCTGGGCACTGACTCCTATGGGGTAATTTAATAGGATTTCACATTCTGTAATTTAGACTATACATTCATCTAATAATACTAGATTCATTTAAAAAATAAAAAGCCTCAATGCTCAAATCTCAATCCCCTGCCATGATTATTCATATCTCTTAGTTGATTAGTGATCCTAAAATGACAACACAAATCAAAGTGAATGTTCATGTTATGTTTATATCATTAATGCAAATATAATTAAATAGATAATAATTAATGCGACTCTTTCTAGGAGAGTTAATACATTGGAGAATGTCTATGGAAGATGAGTCAGTGAGAATCATCTGCGTTACTGTTTTTCAATGAGTATGAATTATATGCATATTTAATTCTGAAAAACATGATTTAGTACAGGAATATAACTATTTCTTTTGGTTGAATATTACTACTGTTGACATCTATATGTGTCTTATACCATGTTACCAGGCCAGCCAGACATCAAGCATTCATGGAGTGCCTAACACATGGCAACACTGTGCTAAAAGTCAGTGATATAAAAAACAGTAGTACACAAATTCTTGGGTCAGAAGACTAACTTTTTACAAAATATATCATTATAGTTTACCTAATCCTCATATTTTTAGTGGAACCTTTAAAGTACAACCCAGAAAAGTTTCTTATTGTGTGTTCTGGCTCATATTAAACTGTTCTTTGACAGTTTATTTCCAAGGAGAGAAGTATATATCTCCTTTCCTCATTTTTAGGCTTGGACTTGTTAATTACTTTGGCCCATGGAATATCAGCAGATATGATGCAAGCAGAGGCTTGAAATGTGCTTGCATATTAGACTTTTTCTCTTTCACTCTTTCTCTACCAGAAGGACATGCTGCTGAATAGCTTGATGGGCCCAGGAAGGAAAATAAGTACTTAGACTAGACATCCATCTGAACCCATGTCCTGGATCTATACCTAACCAAAAGTAGCAGAGGTCTACAGAGCTGGACCAACAGTTTGATACCCCAGCTAATCCATAAACAAGTGATTAACAATAAATTATTATTGTCATATGCTTCTTGGGTTGAGGGTAGTTTGTTATAGACAAATAATTGACAAACACAAATGAATCTCTGCATTATAATGATACTAACACCATATCCACTTTTGCAGGTCTTATATTTTAAAATATTTATTTACAAGGTGGTGAATAAATATGTGCTCTATTTTAAGAAAATATAGTATGGCTGTGGGATTCAACATCATTTCATCTTTGTTTTAGAACCATGTGACAAAAGCAGAGAGTGAAACCATCAATGGTACAAATGGAAGAGATAATTTTACTCAGCGAATTTACTGAGGGTAGTTTCATGTGTGATCAACATGATAGACACATTATGCTATCCAGTCAGCTCTATCTGTATGGTTTTGTAACATTACATAAATATGGAAGAGATTGATGAGCTGGTTTCTTGATTTTCTAAAAAAAAAATATAATAAGAAAATTTTAAAAGTATGTCTGTACATATGAGTATTTAGTGACATTTGTGTTTCCTGTTGATTTGGGTCCAAAAGCAACAAATAATCAATGTTAAAATACTGATTCAAGGCCACTAAGATTTAAATCATTAGTAATACTTCTAACTTCTTAAAAGGAAGACATACTCAATTATATGCTTCTAGTACTTAGAGCAATGGTTATGTGATGTTGGTATGCCATGCATGTACAATGAGTAGGGCTCTGTGATCAAAAGAATGATGGCATTTATGAGGACATTGCTAGGGACAGGTTAAGTAGTCAGAGGCCTCCTCATCTGTCCTGAATGACAGTGATAGCACTGATAGCTGACACACTGGACTTGGCTAAGTTAATGATTTCCTCATTGGCAAATATGTTCTTGATTTCTACATGTTGAGGTCATGAGTTCTAATTCAGGGTCAATATGATCTCGATGAGCATGCAGATAGTAGGTCAGTCTGGTCTGAGAAAAGAGAAATAGACTGATCACATCTCGGTGAATATACAAAAAACTTGTGAGCTAATGTATTTGGTAAACTATCATAGGACATTACCATTTATGCCTTGGTCTAGATAAGTAGTATGCCATGGAAATCAGGATGTGGACTAAAATCGAATTGTAAGGTAGAAAACATGAATTGCTGATGATATTCATGGATGAGAAGATTGGTCTCTATAATCCCTTATTTTTGAGTATTGTGATAGTTAATCTAAGTTGTCAACTTGACCTGATCATGACACACGCAAGATTATGTGATTTTGGGTGTGTAACAGCAGATTAAAGAGAAAGCCCTGCCCTGAATGTAGGCAGCAGGATTCTGATAGGTGCGGACTTAGATAAAAAGGGAGAAGCCGCGTAGAGTGTGTGCGACTCGTTCTGAGGAAAGCGCATCTGCTCTCGCCTGAGATCGTCAGCCGCCGGCTCCGCCTTTCTCCGAAGAGC